>VYXC01007715.1:354069-400297 GCA_013397175.1 Platysteira castanea
CTGTTATTAGACTCTACTCTTACTTTATCAAGTGGTATTCCTGGTCATTGTCTGACATTTACCTTGCTGCGTAAATTAGGTCATCTGATATATTGTTGAGTGACACACAACCTTAATCCTTAGCATAAAATAGGAAATCCTTGAAGAAAAACAGGAAGAATTTCTACACAATGTGGCCAGACCATGGCATGGGTGAGACCCAGAAGTCCAGATTATACAGCAGTTTTAGACACTTTCCACCTGAATTTAAAGAAACAAAAATCTTGTAATTATACAGTGCCAACTTCTGGCTTCATTTGAATGCAGCAAGAAAATCCTTGGTGTGTGTTTGAGGTCTCTTCTGATTCCTGCCTAATGAATCATTTTCAGTCTTTTTTATGCATCTCTTCCCAGGTACCTGCCATTATTTCAGTAAAGCAATTACTTTTTTCCCCTAAATTCTTCATTTAAATACATGTCCTTGTAATCAACCAGATGAAACTGCCTTATTCCTATGGCAAAGGAATTATATGTATGACTTGTTGTTTCTCCTTATCCCTCAGATTAAATGCTTTTCAGGGCAAAGGTGCTGTTGGTTTCATGGTCTGCTCTGCATCCACTGTCAGCACAAAAGCAAGTGCACAAATGAGCACAGGTACAGAGCTGAGCCACATACTCTCCCTCTGATTAAAGATGTAACTCTATCTGCTATACAGAAGCACCTACTTTGTGCTGTTTATCAGTCCCCGTGAATGACCCACAAGGAGAATCAAAGATATCTTGAGTTGCAAAACATGCAAATCTGGGGACAGAGCAGAACTTGAACTTTCCGGCCCTGCCCTGCCCTATTAAATTTAATTCAGCCCATTTACACTGTTTGTGTGATATGAAAAACTGCCTAGAGCAAATACTGAGCTGGGAATGTGCAATTCACAGCTTTCCTGAAGAGGCATATTTTTAAATCTGGACCCAGTGAAGAAGAGGAATTGATTTGATCCTTCCCCATAATTCTATCTACGTGACAAGGAAACTGGGGTAAGAAGCAGAGACGACCTTTTCCATTCTCTGCAGTGAGCATTTGGAGTTTATTTCAAAACTATTTAATGTTGCTGATAGGAGTGCACTTATATATCCATTTAAATCCTGTAGGGGACAAGCTACAAGAGATGTAACCACACAAAATGGAGATGAATTTGTGCTTATTGGGGTTTCTGGGTGTGTATGAGGAAAACTTCCCAGTGCTTCCACAGACTTTTCTCTCTCCCATGCTCAGGTGATGTCACTGAAGCTGCACGGGACTTGGAGCTCTCATCAGTCTATCTCCCTGTCAGCCGAATGTCTTTGCAGCACAACCTGGTCCTATGAGATGGACCATTCTATCGTTCTCACACAGACACATTGCACCTAAACCACAACAGAAACAGACAGACCAATTGTACATCCAGAAAATATTCAATTTCCATTATCTGTGATGCCAAATTACCACCAGTTTGAACCCCAGATGCTTTCAACAGGATACTTACATTCATACTGAGATACCTAGACTTAAACTGAGATCTAGCTGGGTATGCTCAGTGTCACTGAAAAGCAGGGCACTTTTATTTACGTATTTATACAGAAGCTGATTTCAGGAACCCAGACTGAAAATTAATAACTGATATGGATATTTTATTTCAGAGAGATTTCTTTCTCAGTCTTCTTAACTCACTTTGTCCTTTGCACTGTATAGACAAAGTTGCCTTATAGTCTCACTTCAGGGCAGTGTGAATTGGGACTCCAGCTTCTATCCACAGCTCTCCCACTGACTTCCCATGGAGTTTAGGACAAATCTCACTCTTTTCCCATCTACACTCACTCAGATCCCACAACAGATTGTTGGGAATGCAATGTACCAGAATTGCTGTCAGGCCTAATTAATTTTCAGGATGCTTGGAGTTGTTTGAATGAAAGTTGGTATAGAAGGGGAAAGGTACCGACTATATTATTATTATTGCTGTTGTTGTTGTTGTTGTTCTTGTTATTTCAGAGGAGCCCTGTCCATTGTTCTCAGGAGCAGCCTGTGCGTGGTGGAAGACTCCCTTCCAATCTTTCCAGACACGAGCTCTATTAACATACAAACGAACAGGTCACACTATTCTTGGAGCAGAACTCTTTAGCATGTTAATGACGGATTCACACTGGTGGCCCCTTAGTGCTCTGGAGAAATACAGGTTTTGGTTAGTGCTTAATAAAAAAGGCCATCATAAAATACTTCACTTGGGGCCTATGAATATTGTCACGAGAGATAAAATGGAAGAGGAAAATGACATAGATTTATCTTTTCCTGGGTGTCAAGTGTGGCTTCCACTTGTTCTGGAATCTCCCTGTTAAGGCAGCATTTATTCACAGCTACTTGGCAGAGGCATATATGAGGCTAAATTTTCACGTGAAGGCTCTAAAAAAGGGAACTTCTGTTTCTGGGCACCTGAAATAACAACCTTTATCTGTGGCTTAGAAAAGAGACAACAGTCAATACAGACTGATGTGGTGATGGCCACTAGAAGCCATGGGATGGATCCACAGCCACCATATCCTGCCCTAAGGCCACCAGAGGACTGCTACAACTGATGTCGTCCAAGGACTGGTCTCACAGCTCTGGCTACATGGTTTGGTCCTTCTGTGCAAGCTGAGAATTTCTGAACATCTGGCCCTGCATAAAAACAGATGAGATCTTTTTACATTTATAGCCACAGTAATATGCAGTAGTACTTCACAGCTCCAGGTATATTTTAGATGTGACAAGGCAAGGAAAAACTCCTGCTCCTTATTTCTTACAAAGCACAATTTACGGAATACTTTTGTGTGTGAGGGATCCTACACATCACTTACATGAGTTATGGAGAGAAAAAAGTATTTGCTTGAAAGACTTTATCCATAACCTAAAGAAATAAGCAGAAACTACTCTCCTTTATTCTCTCGGGCTTTGTACTAAGCCCTCAGTTAGGAATGACATTTTATTGTTGAAAAAAATTGTCTGGTGGCAAGATATGTATGCATGCCTTTAAAAACAGTCTTCTTTTTATACATACTAGATCAATTTTCCTCCGTCATTTTTAGTTTAGAAGTAAACAGCTTCAATGGGGTGCAGGAGTGCTCAGCAGCATTACCCATACCCAGTGCTTGTTGCTTGCTACGTTGTCCATTATAGCAAAGGTGAGTTGTTCCATAAGGGGAAAACACTTCAGGGTTTCCAGCAGCCAAGCGCAGAGCTCAAGCAGAGCTCTGCGTGAGCCAGAGGCTGTCCACATGCTGCTCCAGCCAGAAATGCTCTGTACACACACTGAAAATCGTGGCAGGGATTTGAAGATGTCATGCTGATACTGATGTTGCCATTTTAAATTCAGTCAATTAATATTATAAAGAGGCAAAAACATTACGCTAGTAGGTATACCGCTGCTGCCCTCATGGAGCTAAACATTATAACAAGTGCTGGTACTAAGTGGTTTTCTGAGTCCCATAAAGGTTAGATCATATCTTTGAGAATTTCATGCATTACTTCTTTTTTTTTTTTTCTGATTAGTTCATTTTTATTATTATTAGCTATAGTAAGAGAGTTTACCCAGAAGTGAATGAGAAAATGAAACTGAAAAGCAGTTAATTGGTACTTTAATTGCACAGATACAGACTTTGAAATTCCACTGGCTTACCCAAGCTACAATATTTACAGGGAAAAGAGCAACAGAGATATTTCTTCGCAGGCTTTTAATTGGAATCCTAATGAAATCACCTTGTGAAGGTGTGCGATGCCTGAAGCATGTACGTGATGGCAAAGGAGGTGACTCTGTGCATTAGCATTCACAAAGAGAACAGCTTGTGACATGATTTAGGCACAGTCCACCCAAAGCTTCCCAGCTGTGGGGAAAGCAAACTTTGCCACTCCAAAAGCAAGAAGTTGAGCTTTCCAGTACATCTTTCTAGGCTTTCTCGGCAGTGGATGGGAAAAGAGAGATTCCTTCAAGAGGCAGCAGTGGCTACGGGTAAGGACCCCTGTGAGACGTGATGGGACCCTTTGCCTTTGATTCATGTGTTTACCCTTAGGAAAACCAGAGCATCAGTGCCCAGCTGATTTTCACATGGAATGAAGAGCTGACACAGAGCATGGCCTGTACCCAGCTCAGTACACAGGAGAGTTTTCCTGGGCTCTACAGCAATAACCTAGACCCAGATCAGGCTTCTCCTCTAAATCACCTTCCTGTCACTCTCCGTCAATCAAAGAGGAAAAATGGTCTGAACAAATAACACTGAATCAAGCATGGCTTGGATTCTCCAGCAAGTGTAGGATAATAACCACCTTGTTGCATTTCCTAAGGATAAATAAGTCGTGGGTGTGTCCATATCCTTAGTTCACTGCAACTTTGGAAACAGCAGAAAAAGTGTAGACTTTGTATTTTTCTGCCACTGGAATAAGGATCTGGTTTATATCCTGACTCCTATGAAATCACTCTTTATTTCCATAACTGTGAAAGTACCAATAAGAATACCAGTGTACTTACAGTAGTAAACCAGCATGAGACTAATTTGTTACTGTTTGAAAAACTTGGCCTGGACTAAGGAATATTTGTGTCACATGAGAGTCTGCCTCTGAGGGAACAGTGGTATTTCGGTCAACATTCTCAGACTTTTTGCAATAAGGATCTGGTTTTCAAAGGTGTTGCCTTCTTAGCAGGCTTCATAGGACTAAGCAGAACTGCTTTGAAGAACATTTTGAGACATTAAATGAGAGACATTAAATAAGGCTCCACCTGAAAGCTTCCTTTTTATCTGATTTTAACTCTCTTCTAGTGCGTTGCTTGATCACAGAAAATTTCTATTCCTGTTACACAGATAGCAAAGAAAGAGGAAGAAACTAGCGTATCAGCCCAACTGAATATGAACATGACCTCACTCATTCATCAAAGAGAATCAAAGTTAAGACAACAGTGTCAGTAAATCCCTTTTAATGATCTCTCATGAAAGAACTTTTACATGTAGAGAGCTCCTTTATTAATTTACCACTTTGAAATATAACCTACTACACACCAAATGCTCAATAAGCCACAGGGGCAGCAATAATTTCTGAGAGAAGCTTGTGTTTTACCAAAACCACGAAAACAGTCCGAGGCTGTTAAGAACAATGACAGTAGCTAGTTGAAAGATCACCTTATCTTCTGATGTCTGGTGAAAGTCCTCTATTAAGCACTGCGTTGGCAGCGGAATCCAAGGTATGACGCTACCTAGATACCAACTGCACTGCTAGACTAATAACCTGTCCTAAGAATTTAACACTTCATATGTTTCATATGAAATGTTAAATTCCCTTTCAGAGGAAAGCACCAGTTTTTATATGAACATCCCAAGTCCTGTTTCTTATCCCTCATATAATTTCTCCTTTGCAAAATATCTGTTTTAAAATGCAACTTTCAACCAAAGATGCAGGTAGGTTTTAGCTTGTATCACAAATGAGCCAGCGCATATTTAAGTTGAATTAATGCCATCAATTGCATTATGCCTGTCCCTACTATCCCTGAACTCAATAGGAAGCTGGTGAGAGCAGAGTACTGCATTGTTTGGCATCAGCAAGGATTGTAAAGGCTTTTGGAATTCAGGGGAGCACAAGAGGCCATGCCTATGTCAGACCTTATCCCAGTGTGAAGAGTAGGAGAATGGAAGCAGAGTAGGAATATTTACATGAGCTAGCAAGTGACATTTTGGGGCATATTTTACTCTCTTCCATTCTGTTCTTAAAACATAGACTAGATTAGACTAGACTAGACTATAATAGAATAGAAATTTCATTTGGAAGGGACCCACAACAATCATCAAGTCCAACTGCCTGCTATAATAGCACTCCATTCTTCTCCCTCTTCCTCCATATATACCTATGGGCCATTTATATGGTGTCTGCACTCTCCAAATAAGCAAAAATTGTACAGAATTTGAGACTGTAGAATGAAATTATAGATTTAGTAATACTAACTTTTAGACAGAGATGAATTATCTGTTTCATCAGCTAAGTAAACTTTTGATGTACCTTTGATCTAGTCATTTGCAAATATTCTTCCACATTAAACCTACAGCCCGTCTTTATTTTGGATAAATTCAGTTGTGCAACTTCAGGGCATTTATTCACAAGTTTTTAGAAAATCCTTCTGAGAGTCAGTAAAGAAAACACAAAACCTTGTCTCTGAGAATAAAGTGGTACGTGTCTGGTTAGAGTATTCTGGATGTTCCACAATCAAAGTGATACTCTATTTAGGGGAAAAAAAGTGACTAATTTTTGCTTGTTGGGTCAGATCCAAAACACACCTATGGCAGAGGTCCGTTAACTTCATTGAGCTCTGGATGAAGTTTCCAGTCTAGGAGGAAGGATGCTGCTGTGCACTCCAACAGCAGCAGTAGCCCTGGCAGTTATCTTTGCCCCTAAACATATCCAAAAAGCAATTTAACGCACCAGCAGCAGTTGCCTATTAATCGGGCTAGAAAAAAAGGTAGCCTGGGAGGGTGGGTTTAAAAAGAGGAATGTGGTACTATTATGTGTTGCTTGCAAAGTAAACAAGCAACATCAGTATAGTCATTTCCTAATTACGAGCTGTTTCATAAACTGTAAATGCTAACATGGGAGAGGTAAATCATAGCAATTTAATTAATAAAACACTTTAGACAATTAAATCCATATGTGCATGTCCTGAGGCACAGCATCAATAATAGAAGCTTGCAGGCATATTTTGGAAATTTTATGCAATCATTTGCAGATCTTGTAGTCAATAATTGGTACAAACTGTTTTAACTCTTCCTTGCCTGGTCTAGAAAATGAAAAGGAATTGCTAATTACTCTTATTATTATTGATTTCATTACTTTAACATTACTTTTACTTTGTTGCTCATTTTTCCCTTCTATGTGTATATTTTAAAATTATTTCTCTGCAGGCTAAAAAATGAATCTGAATTCTTTCTTACATGTGTGTTAGCTTTCCACACAGTGTAATGAATTAACTTCATCCTGGGAAAATAATAGACTTCTCTTTCCAGCCCACAGAGCTAGATTAAAATTTGCACATACACGACAACTTTGGGCTCTGAAGTATGGTTACAATTTTGAACAATGGGACTTGAGCTCTGGAGTTCAAGGACCTATCCATGAGCAAAGATATCTTTACAGCTTTAAAGACTCTAAGCACAGAGCTGAAAGCTGACTTTTACAATTAAAAGATGTTCAGAGAGGCTACCTCACGTGTGCAATGAGGCAGACTCATGCCCAGGCTGTTAGCTCAATACTTCGCAAACCAGACTGACAGCAATCTAGAATAGAAACTAAACTCCTGTGTACCAAGAAAGTGCTGGGGTCTTCCAAGGCTCATTAAGCCTGGAGAAGGAAATAACATGGATCCCATCCTTGCACTGGCTCGCAGCTAATTTCCAGTGTCCATGTAAAGCTTTGTTCTTACCATTTCAGGCAATAATGAATCCAGCCCTGGTAACATCAAAGCGTGGTATGATCTCTGAATCACTATAACTGCATGTCCTCTGGGACAATGCAAATCACAAAGACTTTTAAAGCAATTAATGGATTCAGCCCCATTTACATCAAAGTTCCAGTTCTGATTTATGCACTGCCATGATAGCAGTGCTTCCTGGGGACAAGGCAGTTCACAAAGTCCCAGAAGCAGCACATGAATGCTGGGGACATCTTCAGTTAAGGGCATCTCATAGTGGGTAGTATTCCAGTAGAGATCAAACAGATGTTAGATCTCCAGGGAAAACAGCCAAGCCTTCTGAGAAACCCCAGTTAGAGCCATACTTATAGTTTAAGCCCCCGAAGCTTAATGGTCTACTCACTATAAACCTTAAATGTCCACCCACTTCCCAAAAAGAGGCAAAGAGATTTAATCCCAAATAGGGAAGACTTGTCAAAGACTTAAAGAAATCCACCAGGGGTTTAACCATGTCTATTGCTGTCATATAAAAAACAATGGATGATGATTTTAAATTGTTGAACAGATAAGTAGAGAGATCAATTACCTGATAAAGTGATTTTGCTCTTTACTCGTAAAGATAGTATGGGGAAAATATCCATTCTCTGAGACCACATTACCAACTACCTTGAATTCCATCTTCCCTTGAATTTTTGTTGTCTCAAGTTGTGTTAAGTATTGCTATAACCTTTCTCTCAGCAGAAAATCAAGAGATTAAACATATGCCCCTCTTTCTGATCTTTACAGATGGTGTTTCCACTGCCTGTTGTTATATGTGGGATCAGAATTTCATACACTTCAATCTGCAGAGCATTTGAGGCTTTCTAAAAGAGTAAAGTAAGTATGAATCACTGGTGCTTCTACTGACAATGATGCAAAAATGTTTGTCTGTATGTAGGGAGAAAAAAAGTCAGCAACCTGCTGGAAATTTGGATTAAAGAGTCTGAAAGATTTAAAATTTCAGTGTTCTATTGCAAATCATTGTAAATTGAAGCTTATTTTTTTCAAATTCCTTTTTAATTATTATTATTCTGTTACTTGGTAATTCAACAGAGTATACAACAGTAATTCTATTTTAAACTGTGAGAGCACTTGTAGCATGAAATTCTGACATAAGGAATGTTGGTTGTAACCATGTGAGCCATTATCAAGTAAATTGCCAATATATAATAATGACTATTTGCTTTTTGGTTTTATTTATAATTGTTTTTTCTACCCTGTAGAACGCAGTTAAACTCTTCTGGCTCATGCATGTTTTCACAGCGTGGAATGATATCAAAATGAATAATTTTGAGGTGGTTACTTGCAAACCATTGCAGAGAATATGTTTGTTTGACATCATTTATATGTAAATCCTGCTCCCGTTCGTTGAGATGTTAGGCAATTTCAGAGTCATGCTGCACTGCCTTGCTTCCCACTCACAGAAGTTTCCTCTGTTACACTGCTTTGATTCCTGATACAGGCTTGCCTCCTTCTTTGGATGAGAAGTGAGCAAATGCCCTCACTGCACTTCAAGTCCCATCACTCAGCTAGGCTGGTACATGTTGCCCCTGATAACACTGCTGCTGACTCCTGCTGCCCCAGTTCTAAGGCTGTCTTGGCATCTGAGAGCAATTTTCCCATAGTCTTTTTGGTTACTCAGTACTCCTTTACTGCAGAAATTCTTGACTGAAAGGGGAGAACAGGCATGCAGTGTTCTGAACTGGCACCCCTGTTCATTGGCTTCTTTCTCCAGTTTGGGGCTGTGAGAGAGTTGAGACACCATTTTGTGTAGCACAGACCCTAGTGGGGTTCTGCAGGGCTCCATCCTCAGCCCTGTGCTCTTCAATGTCTTCATAAACAACTTGGACGTGGAACTTGAAGAAATACTAACTAAGTTTGCAGATAACACTAAACTGGAGGAGCTGTCAACTTCCTCGAGGGCAGAGAGGTCCTGCAAAAACACCTCGACAAATTAGAGGACTGGGCAATCACCAGCTGTATGAAATTCAACAAGGGAAGGTGACAGATTCTGCACCTGGGACGGGGCAACCCTGGATATACAGACAGACTAGGGAATGACAGGCTGGAAAGCAGCCCCGTGGAAAGGGATCTGGGGTTCCTGGTCAATGTCAAGGTGAACACGAGTCAGCAGTGCCCTGGCAGCCAGGACGGCCAAGCTTGTCCTGGGGGACATCAGGCACAGCATCACCAGCCAGGCAAGGGAGGGGATTGTCCTGCTCTGCTCTGCACTTAAGTGCTGGGGGCAGTTTTGAATGCCACAATATTAAAGGATGTAAAGCTATTAAGAGGGTCCAAAGGGGAGCTACAAAGATGGTGAAGGGTCTGGAGATGAAGCCTTACAAGGAGCAATTGAAGTCACTTTGACTGGCTTCAGTGTTTATTGAGTCTGATGTCCAGCAGCAAATGGTCCTATGTGATTTAAATTCGTGATAGTCAGACTGTGTGAAACACAGGCCCTACTGTGAGATGTGGCCTGCAGAATGCTGCCACCACCAAGGCGGCACATTTTGCTATGTGCCTTAAGAATGAGCAGCTCCCAAACAGGGATGATGTTGGTCTTTTTCTACTGCATGAGCCTGCCTTCATCTTATGTAGAAAAGACATTGATAAAACAGTATTTGCTACTGGCAGCCAGATACGCTCACCGCTGAAGAGTAAAAGCATCATGACCTTGGGTGGATCTGGGAGGAAGCACCAGGCAGGTCAGAGAGCCTTCCCTCAGGCCCTGGGAGCTGAAGGGAGGCTGTTGCAAGGGAGGTGGTCAGAGGTTACCCCAGAGACAGAATATTGTCCTTCTAGACTGGATTCCCTCCTATCATCACCAGACTGAGGTAGGATCTTTGAGATGTTACAGATACTGAGTGTTTCTGTGGGCTCTGTCAGGGAATGGAGACACCTATTGGTGGGATATAATCATTATCATCATCATCACCCTCATCATCTTAAAAATATCATTATTATTATAGTAATAGTTATTATAACAGTGACGATAGCAACCACAAAAAAAGAACAAAAAGTCCTCACTGATGCTTTAAAACAAGGTTTTCTGGCCAGATCGTTGGGACTTAGAGAACACTGGAAGTGTTTAGCACATATGCTCAATTTTGAGAAACACATTTGTTTATTAGAAGGAGGGAATCATACTGTCATTACTAGAGAAGGAAAGTTGTACAAATCACAACAGGTCCCTGATATATCCAAAAGTGATTGCAGTTAAAAATTAAACATGGGCTATTTCTGTATGTATGTATGTATTTCTGTATGTAATAACAGGGGGTTATTAAAAAATATTATTTTAATCCATAAGAGCCTTCTCACTGTCAAAATTTAATGCTTTTTCTCTCTTCACTTCATTTGGTAAAAATAAAAATATATTTTCAGGACACTGTATGACATCATGTGCTTTTTTTCGTAATAATAGCTACATAGGTTTAGCTATCTCCCCAGTAAATTATAATTTAATTTTCAGCTATTTAAAGGTCATTCTGAATAATATATACGCTGCTTAATAATCAGTTAAAATAAAGGTACCTTCCAGAACTGTAGGCTAATAGCAGTATTGCCTTTGCATAGGCCTTCGCTGCTTTCATTTGTTGTGCACTCAGTGAAGCAAGACAGAAGTTCCCCTCATATGCCCGAGCCAGATCTTCAGTCTCTCTTTCTTTCTCTTTTTAATGGGAGGAACAAAAACCTTTTCGCAATCAGCAGTAATCTCTCCAAAGGTCTTTTAATTTAAAAAGTCATAAGTGTTAATTAGCTATTATTAAGTGCCCCCTGTATAAATTAACGTGATTGATGAAAAAATTAAGGGTAATGAAAAATGTAGCAATGCATGTATTTTTAAGAGACTATATTAAAGATGAAAGTCCCCAAAGACAGAAACTAAGGCCTGCTGCACCCGTGCCCTGCCTTTATTAGTATTAGTAATAAAAAATATATAGATATATATCTCAGGAATGCTCATGGACATGTTGGATATACCAGTTTTAATATACTTCTCACTTCACTGAGCTTTGAATACCTCTTTGTCACAAAGGCTTATTCCAATGCAGTATCATGTCCAAATTCTATTTGGTTTGTGGACCAAAATGAGCTCCTTTGAAATGGGAAACTAGGATCCAGAGTTAGAGGGAAAAGAGAACTGAACTAACTGAATCACTGGTTTTCCCTCAATTTTGTGTATACCTCAGCAGGGCAGTACGTATCTTACAAAACAAGTTCTTTTTTTTTTTGTTTTATCTGTTATCAAAATCAAAAAAAACCCCCAAAATAAAAATAAGATTTTTTTTTCTCCACACATATGATTTTCTTTTCTGTTAAAAACAGTTTATAACTGTGCTGAGTTCTGCAGCCTAGAACTGTTTGCCTACATGAACCTGGTCCAACCATCATTTGTTTTAACAGCATTTCACAAGAAACAGGCTAGATTAGGCCAAATGACTACACATCAAGACATGCTTCCCAGTTAAAAATGTTTGAATAAATGACATCAGATCTGGATATTTTATTTGCCGCCTTCTCAACTACCCAGAAAATATTACTTGCATCATGTAGTCACTAGTTTACTTGCATTTCTGGCCTCATATAAAATCACGATCATAATGGGATCTACACTACATTAATACTCATTAAGAAATAGAAATATCACCAAAAACTAGGCTGGAACTATGAAGAGAATGACTAGGAGAAATTTATTACTAGGTTTCTTGTATGCTATAAACACAGAATCCCTCTCAAAGAGATGGGAACTTAACCCTAGACTACAGGACTCCACTGATGTGTGTGCGCAGTAAGAAGTTTCACAGTCTGCAGCTGTGACAAAGTCTGATTCCCTATGACACTGTGTCATGTAGTGTGGCTGTCATACCTGCATCACTCCTCTGTTGCTCCACCTCCTGTTGCCTGGTCAGCAGGCTGGGGGGTTGTGAATCTGTGGGCTGTGGGCTGGCTGGCCAGACCAGGGACTCTGCACAGCAAAGTTGGTTTGTGTTTGCTGCCTCTGGGTAGCCTGCAAAGTGTCCAATCTCTCAGTTGCGTGTAGTCCCTGGCTTCAGACGGTTCATGAAGTCTCAACCCAGCCCCCAGGAAACTATTACGTAGAACTAACATGGGAGTATCTCTCTGTAACTCTACCTGATGAATCTGAACCCAAACATGATTCAAGGTATTGGATAGTTATAAACAGCTCAAGATTATAAGCCTGTTCTCCTTATTTTATTTTGTTTTCCATCTGCAGCTTCTTCACCCCAGTTCTACATCTTGTTTGTTAAACTAAATGAGATTTAAACTGCACTGTTCTACAGACTGTGGGCCCTGGCAGTCCAGACTAACTTGTATGGTTTAGAAATCAGCATAACTCAAAGTATTGCTATAGGTGACATATGATATTAAAACTGCCCAACACCTTCCAGTATGAGACCTTATTTTTCATTTGCTCATCCCCTTTTTTCAATTAATTAATTAAGTAATTGTAGTGAAATAATTTTTCAGGGCAAGAATCTGTCTCACTAATAGTTTTAAAGCAAAAAGGGCTAAATATTTTTGAGAGAAAATGTGGTTTTCTGGTTCTAATAAAAGAATCTCATAGTTATTCGTTGATTATATGCCCCACATTTTATGCTCTAGTGCAAAAGTTGGAAAGTGGGAAGAACACACTAGATATATGCCTTTAGCACAAATTTGATCAAATCTCAAATCTCTATAAACCCTCTGTGAAGTCTGCTGTCAAGAATTGGAAAGATTTTGACAGCTGAAGTCTCTGAAGAGCCTGACTGCATTAAGCAGCCCCATGCAATGAGCAAGGTGCACGTGCACTGCTCCCAGAGGGCTGGGCATTCTTTAGCCAAGAGCTCCAGGGGAGAAGAAAAAAATTATCTCAACATACCAGAAAAGGAGAAAAGACCAAGAGAACAGCTATATTAAGTCAGATCAAAAGATCACCTAATCCAATACCTTTTTTCTGACGGCGATAAATAGTAGATGCATAAGGAAAAGTGTAAGAATAAAGTAAGTATGAAACAATAGTAGACCTGAATATACTTCAGTTTTCTGAAAATTTGCAACTCTGGGACTTCCAGAGCGGAGGTAGTTTCTGTTTATGAAATCATCACCAGATTTCTCCTCAGTAAGCCTGTCCAGTCCTGGACTTCATGGAAACCTCAAGCTTTCATACTACAGAAAGAATTGCTATGAAAAACCCTCTTTCCTTTGTCTCAAATTTACTCTTATTCCTTTAATATCCCAATAGCTGTTGTATTGGAAGGTGAAATGAACAAACCTATCTCTGGTTATAATTTTCATTCTGTACAAACAGAACTTGACTCTAGTGAAAACCGAGAGATAAACATATGATGTTCTTCTAATGCATGATAATATATGGAAGTGGTATTTCAGTTGTAACAAATCTCTGCTTGTGAGATTAAAAAGACACTACACAGAACCATAGAATAATTTAGACTGGAAAGAACCTATGTGGTAAAATGGATTAAGCCCAGCACAAAGCAGGTTAAACCAGGTGCTCAGAGGCTTGGCCAGGAAAGTTTGGAATATCACCAAAGATGGAGAGTGTGCAGCCTCTCTGGGAATAAGTTCCAATATTTGATTGTTGGTTTTGTGCAAATTTGTTTCGTAATATCTAAACAGAATTTTTCTTATTGCAGCTTGGGCCTGCTTGCACATCATCCTTTAACTATGAACCATCCTTATACTTTGTTGGATGGTAGAAGACAGCAATAAAATCTCACCCCAAATTGCGTCTTTCCAAGTGAAATCACCTAGTGAATTGCTCAGTCGCACCTCACATATCCTGTGTTTCTACCTCCAACCATCTTATTGGCCCTCCACTGAACTTGTGTCAGTATGGGAATGTCCTTTTTGTAGTGGGAAGGCCAAAACTGGACACAGTGCTCAAGATGCAGTCTCATGGGTAATTATAGGGACATGTTCATTATTTTTACTTCCAAGTAATGTCCCAGGGCCCCCAGACCTCTACACAAAGGCTTTATACTTGTTGGTGAGCAGGCATGGAAAGAGAGCACTGGGAAAAAGTAACTTGCTCACTGGAAGAAGTAACTGGAGGCCAGTGGCCAAGAATACAGCAGCCCCTGAGCCTCATCTGATATTAACCATCCCAGCTGCCTTCAAGGCTATGGACATGTGCAGATTTATATTAGTTGAGAAGGTGACATGCTGCCCAAGCTGTGGGAGCACTCTCAAGCCAGTGATCCCATAACAGTGTAAATCCTTATTAATTTGCATTTAAATGTAGAAGAAAAATACTCTCTGAAGATCTAGTAGGTCTGCTGACTTGGAGAAAAGTCTACCACACCAGCAGAAAGATTCCCAGATATTTAAGTGGACTGTATTTGATTTTTCATGAATTGTACACTTAATTATCAGGTCCTATCATTCCTCATAATCTGCAGCACAAGAAGTAACAGATCTTATGCCACCTATCTGCACGGAGTCTCAATTATTCAAGATCAAAGTCCTTTTGAACTTTGTTTAATAGGGAAAATAAATTGATCAAACCACCAACCCAACATTTACAAACTAGAAAAATATTTTTTTTACTAGAAACCAGTAGAAATATCTATCAACTTCAGTAAAATCAAAGAATGCTTTTAATTGCACAAGGCCTTACTTTGTGAAAAAAATACTCTTGGATTCTGTTTAAACATGTACAAAAAATCTGCAAATTTTGTGCCTCTCCATACTATAAATCACTCCTCCATAATAATGCCTTCCTGTCCAAGCACACTAATCAAATCTCTTCCCTGTCACTGGAATTATTACATTTTAACAAGCACAGGATTTAATCATCAGTGCAGGCTTTTCACGCATTTGCTTCATTCAGGTCTTGACAGCAAACGTTTACTCATGAGTTGTCCTTACACTGGTGGTTTGATTACCATTTTGACTACTCATGTGAGTAATACTTTCCTGTTCCAGGCCTTTAATTAGCTGAATGCTTTCAGAGATGTTTCTATAAACTGCATTTTCTCTGTGAACCATGGTATCCTTTCTCCCTCCCTCATGTTAATGACTTGGGCAGGTATGTATTTGCCTGATGTATCAATCACTTTCTCCTCACTTTCTACACATATATAGTCTTTCTGATTGCTTCTCATGAATTTTAAGAAGCTTCTTTGATAGAAAAGACCTTGGCATCTGTATCGCGTGTCATGTAGGATTTAATCTTTTGCGACTGAAATACAGGGCACTGTCCAGCTAAAACATTAGCCCACATTGTTCTCAAACTTGCCAGCTGCTTTGCTTCTTCGTCTTTCTGATGCCCTCTCATGGCTTCTGCAGCTTGAAGGTTATCAGTGCATGTTCACAGGTCTCCATCAGCATCCAGGAGTGACTACAGATGTTGCTAAGGTGATTTGTTTAATTAGATAAGTAGCTGTTCATTGGCAGAATATGCTGCACCTGGGAGTAACAATGACTTTCTCTAATATATTAATCTACTCCTGTTAGAGACATGAGGTGAGAAAAGAGAAGGAACTTATAAAACTTGATGAACTGTCTAAATTGACTTGTTATTCAAAATGCTCCATTTTTCTATCTAAACCCTGACGGGTAATGAAAAGTTAAAACTCATCTGCAATACTAGGGATGTCCTGCAGCCAAATGTTTGTTTAGAGTCCTTTCGTTCTGTGTCGCATATTCAAGGAAGTCCAATCTTACAAGATTTTACAAGTTGTGTAACCATTAAAAATCCCACCTAAGAGCCTGAAGAGTTGTTACCCTACAGCTGCTTTTCCAGCAAGTCATACCAGTAACTCAGTTCAGTGGACTTTGTGGAAAGGCAGCTGACACGTGCAAATTAAATCCCACTAACTCATTGTGATAACAGTAATATCTATAGAAGGCTGGGGAGGTAACTTATAAGTCTCTGCTAGATTAGTCAGGGCTTACCTGTCATCATGCTTGACTTAGAGGCTGGAATGCCAACTAAAAGAAAGTAAGTTCGACAAGGAAATTCCCATTGCTCTGCTCCATTTCTCACTGACCCCCTGTGATACACCATGTTGCAACAAATTCTGACAAGTGATGAAGAATCTGAGTTCTCAAGTCCATCCACTCCAGATTATTCTCCCTTCTCCACCTTCAGGGAAAATTAACTTGTTTGCTCATAAAATATTTATTTTCTATTCAAGTGTTATTCACAGTTTCAAATCTAAAATATTCAAACCTTATTTAGTTTCAAGGAAGGGGAAAGTGGATCCAGTTTTTACATTCAGACAATGATGCTGTGGGTTTTTCTCTATCTGATCAAGCTTCAAAAAGGGCTGGTTTTCCACATCCTCGGAATTTTTTATCAATGAGATTATGAGCAAAAAGGCAGAAACTTAACAAACAAACAAACAAAACACTTTGTATCTCATAACTCAAATTTGCTCATTTCTATAATGCCTGCCAAGATTCATCTCCTTGATTGAGGAAAGGCTACACAATTTCTGTAAGATCCCACAAATAACAAAGGTAATGTGGACTCTTTTTCACTGGCATGAAAAAGGCCAAAGAAAACAACGGAAAAAAGGATTTCAAATGAAGGTTTTCAGAATTGTACCCAAATTGTACCCAATGCAAAGACAGTATCTAAGTAATGAAATTAATTTTCAATACAACTGCTTCTATTTTACTACTGCCGCTGTTCCTACTGAGGATTTGAGGTCATCTCAAGCAGACTGGTCAGTCCATACCCTCAGATCAGAAACAACTTCATCAAATTCCAAATGCACCCTTGGGTATTGCAGATCATATGGGAAACAAGATAATTGAATGTTCTGAGAACCCTAGAAGCTGATTCAAGCAACTGCCCTAGATAAGCCTGATAGGTGAAACAAGGAGAGAGTTTTAGCCTTAACTCTGAATATCCTGCCATTCGCCATTCATATAGGCAATACTTCACTAGGCAACTGCAGTCTTGGGAATGCAGGGGGCAGTCTCCACAAATGTTATGGGTCCTGTGATATTAAGAAATCTCCACCGGCTCAATGAATCAAGTTCTGTCACTTTCTAAGCCTCCTCAGTAGCACTACGGGGTTGTTCTACCTCTGTAATACCAGCAGCTACAAGACAGCAAAAAATTCAATATTTTACTCTTGTTGTTACTCCTGTTTCACATATGCACATCCTTCTACTACTAATTGCAATTGTACCACCTTATGGCACAGACATACGAGTGTGGTCTGCACCCAAAAATGAGGGGTCCTTAGAGCTGTGACTTCTACTCTTGTCAAGTTCAATTTCAAACACCTTCCAGAAGTTCTTCAGACGCAGATATGTTCTCCCACTCTAGGTTTTCTTAAAAGGTATTGGAAAGCCTAGCTGCACGAGGGAAAAACATTGCAACTGTCATGCTAAAAGAGAAAAACAGAGCAAACCACACTGCCACTGAAAGCCCCTTCCTGTCAATAAAGCAGTTTTACAGCAAAAACATTTAATTTGATTTGGTTTTTCATTCACTGCCATCAAGTCTTGGCTGTCTTCAGGAAAAGAACGAATTTGAGAGTTTCATGTTGACTCTTACATTTCCCATTACTGACTCTTTTCATCTCTGTCCTACAGCAAAAATACATTTCCCTTTTTAAGCTTTGATGATAAAAATCTCATCTGTAACCTCATAAATGATCCTTTATTATCTATATTAATAATGAATAAATGTCTGTTGAATACCCCGATCCTTTGCATTAGTAGCGCCAGATGTATTATAGATAACCTTTTGATTTAACAGCACAAACTGTGAAACAATATTAAACCAGAAAAGGACTGATCTTACTGGAGTCACTAAGGTCAAAATTATAAACATTTCTTTCATTTCTATTTGTAAATTGTCCCATTATGCAGCATCAGTCTCCATCATTTATTTTTGAGAGAGGTACCACATAGCTACAGTCCTAGAAATAGAGCTCATAAATAATATCTTGAATAATTTTTTTAAACATTTCCGTCTCTTCCACTTCTCCTTCCTAATGCCTCCTGATGATCTTAATTAATAGAGCATTACTACACCAGCAGATCCACTTCCGCTTACTGAACTATCATTTAAAAATATGTTGCTCGCCTCTTCTCCCGTTAGCCCTGTCAGAATCAGGCACAAACTTCACTCAATCATTTTTTGAGATGACACTGAGAGAACTGAAGTTATTCCTGAACAAAGGGATGAAGCTCCCACTAGTTTAGCATAACTGCATCCAGTAAGTTTGACTGCTTTCCTCTTATATATCTGTTTTCCCTTCCTTTATGATCATTTTCAAGGGGGTTGCTGCTTTACACTGGTGGTCATAACATCTGAAAAGCCATTTGCCTGTAACTCTGGGTAACACCCTTCCTAAATATTCCCTTCTGCCTGCTGTCCTGTGACTCCTGTTCCAACTTCTGACACCTCTAACAGAAGTGGAGTGCCTTTTTCAAGATTAGGCAACAAAATGCAGTGTGTCTTTTTTTTTATGAAAGAAAAAGAAGATTCCCACTGAAGTCAAGTGGGAAATATCCTAGTTTTGTGCTTTTTCTTAAGTGTAGCTTCTTAAATAAATTGCTTAATGCTGCTGAGGCTAAAGCACAGAAATTCTGCACGCCCACTTACCTGTAGCGATAAGTGTAGCTACACTGTTACCAGGCCAACTTAAAAAAAGCCTGAAAAGCTCCAGTTGCCTATGCAGCACTTTATTTCTAGGATGGGTGCCCTAATAATGTCACCTGAAAAATGTTAGTTAAGATACGTGGTGGTAGATGGAGCTATTCGGCCTTAGTGCCGCCCAGCTTTTATTCCCATCTCCAGGTTTGCCAAAGAACTATCTTTAGATGGTTCTCTTTCACCTCAGTAGCTGGGACATAGTTCATCCCCAAGTACTTGTGGCTTTTTTAGAAGCATTATAATAACATTCTGCAGTAGTAAAATTGCTACCAGTACAATTCAATACCTACTAGTTTAATGTCTAAGTATAGTTAGTAGTGCAGTGAGCCCTTAGGTTCTGTTCGGGACTCTGTAGTGGTTGGATTTTGCTGCCAATATAACTACCAATAAAGTATTTCAAGACTTGGACATGTGAAATGTAAAATCATGCTTTAGAGTCAATATTAAAGTGAGTTGCAACAGTTCTCTTGAAATTTGAGAAAACTCAATAGGTTTTGATACAGCAAAATGGTAGTAGATATCAAGTATGATCATAAAAACACCAGAGGAAAAAATTCACTTCACAATCATTGAATTGTACCATTGGTCAAGTTTTGATGACCCACCACCAAAACAGCTTTTAAGGCTTTGATTTTCAACTACATATATTGTAAGAAGTACTTTCTGCAAGGACTCTTCTCAGATTCTACCACTCTGGAATTACGCAGGCACATGAAAGTTCTCAAAATGTTTTTATAGACATGTATGTAAGAAACCAGCATGCTTCGGGCAGTATAGCAATCTGTAGGCTGAAAAAATCCTATTTCTGTCACCTTATAGCTGAATTTGGATTTGCATGTCAGTTCAAACCATGCTGGAAACTGTGAGTGAAAACCCAATACCACTGAAGTCAACAGCAGTTTTGCTGCAGCCTCACACAAGCCAGCTGACAGCTTACCAGATTCGGTTATTCAAAAGAAAGTCAAAGGTGGCTCTTGACAAATATCCAAACAAACGAACAAAAAAACAAAAACAAAAACAAAAACCAAAAACAAACAAAAAACAAACAAAAAACCAAACAAACATAAAACAAACAAAACCCCCATTTAAATAAAATTAAATTGCTGAGATAATAATAGCTAAAGTTGACATTAAAATTTATGGTATTTGTTATCGCTTCAAAGGCAAAAATAAGTACCTCTCTTGTGCCAGTGTTGTAACATTATCATACATCAACTAATTCCATTTGATTCATGAGTTACATGCATAACAGTTATGGCTGTTAGGCAAGATCCTCTTTAAAGGCCTAATCCAACAAACACCTGCATACTTAATCACTTCAGTCACAAGCACAAGTGTTCCCTGTCTTGCAGACTCCTTTTCAATGCTACATGCATGCATCTGTCAGGAAAGGCATGTAAGACACATTTGGCCAAGTTCCTGGCAGTCTGTTCTGGAAAGTGCATGGCGATATCCTGAATCTGCGTATCATCCCCTGACATCATTGGGTGGGTTCTCTTTTGGTTGTTTTGGAGAACGTCCAAGAGCAACAGATTTAGATGGATACATTGACAAATGCCAAAATGAACCTGCCTATGAAATCTTGGCTCAGCGGGTCCAAAAGCAGTTTTGTTGCTGACTTGGAGTGGACTTGGAGAGTTTCATTCTCTAACTTCAGCTATTGGTGTTGGTTATACATAATGTATGCATCTCAGTACCTACCTTAAACCTCCCTGTAATCTCAAACCAGAGAAACAGATTTCCAGACTACACAGGTAATTAAAGAAGAGTTCAAAATATATCTAATTTACTTAGGCTAAACCCTGACAGGGGGATTTGTAACAAAATGCATATTTTTGCTACATTCTTTCTTAACTGCATAACAAAACACTGCAGACTTCACAGTTTGCTTTCTTGTTGAATGACAAATAGTGCCTCAAATTAAACATGATTGTTCTCTGTGAAACTAAACTACAGCTTCCTAAAGGCAGTAATGGCATTTCCTTTTTGTGTTCCATTTCCTGTTGATGAAAGCCACTGCATTGTCTGCATTGCCAGGTTTTAGTATTTCAGCTAGACTGATAGCATCAAAGATATTTCATGCCTTGAACCTCTCCTTTGTCTCGACTCTCCTACATAATAAAATACTCCCACATTTGAGTCTTTGACTTTCTCTCTGAATCTCTGCATCTCTAACTTTATTCTGTTTCTCGAAATTAACTTGTATTTCTATTTAATGCCCCAGACATCTAGGTGGTTTGAATATCTTCAAATCTTCTACCCTTTTCTATTTGCTACATTTAAACTGTTACAAATATTAACAAATGCTGGTCTTAGTCTCTCACTTCCTTTACGACTCTCCTCATGTTGATCAGCACCAGCTCTTCAAGGACTCTTGCTCAAATCACATGGTGATATTCTCCAGATATTTCATAACAAACTTGTGAGCCACTACAGAATTGTTACTGACTGTTAACAGAGTCCTCATCACACCTTGTGACTCTAGAAAACGGAAGAAAATCCATAGTCTAAAACCTTATATCTTTCTTTCTTGTTTGTGTACAGCTCTGGATTCTGGTTTCAGTTAGAAGTAGGAATATGTTGTGAAAAATGTGTTTCTGCTTCCAGAATCTGGATTACCTGTGATATGTTGAAGAGACAATATTTTCTACAGAGATACAGCCACATTGTGTGACATTGTAATAAAATACTAAAAATGGAATAGCAGTTGTTGAGAGAGGTAGAGTTCTAGCTCAGCTGCTCTGAATGTTGGACAAACTTTAATTTGAAGTGTAGAACCCAACAGAATAGTTTTGCAGGGGAGATACACAAGAGATATTCAGTGTGAAACACTGAATATAACCACTATTAAAATTCACAGGCTTGCAGCTGATTTATGAGAACAACAATAACTTCCTTCAATCAAAAATTGAAGCAATTAGGTGCAGAATTCCCTGGCTTATTTTCTCTCCCTGAATTTCTTCCCATGTTGCAACTCTGCAAATGAAGTTACAGTAAACTGGCCTTTATCCATTCTTCCTCTAATTTATTGCATTGTTCCCAACCCATAAGAACAGGACTTTTGATATTTAGCATCTTTTGCATTTTCAAACAGGTGAATGTAAAAATTGCTTCTGAACACAGAAAAATCAGCCTGTAAAATATACCTATGTTAGCCATCAGAATTTGGTAATTTTTTACTACTGTAAAACATTTTTTGACGTCGTATCTAAACGAAATTGCCCCAGCCCGTCCACAGTGGCAATTCTTTATATTAGAATAAAATTCCATAATTGGCAATAAAAAAATCAGAAAAGCAGGATTTTACTGTTCCTGACGTTTAATGCTGTCACACAAAGAATAATAGTCAATGCTTTTATCAGAGTAAGTAGAAGCAAGATGACATTCTCTTTCAACTCTGGGACAATTTAAGACAGCATGCCATTAGTGGTGGCTGATAACAAAGTGTTCTAGATCCTTTTTCTTCTTGTTTTGAGGGAACCTAATTCTTTTTTTTTTTTTCTGCATTGAACGCGCGCATTTTCTGTCCACACTCCAATAAACACAAAGGGTATCTTTTTTAGCCTCATTCACAGTCACCCTTTCTGGTTCTTCTGTCAGCCTGGAATATTATTTTAACCATCTTCAAAGAGGTCATCAGGGCAGAAGTAGTCAAGGGAAAAATGTGGGGGAGGGGGAAGAAGCAGTGAAAGAAGGAAGTGCAATAACTGTTCTTCGATGAAGAAAAAGGTAGAAGAAAAAATATCCAGCTTCATCAGTAATGCAGGCCCTGCCATCCCCAGATGTTAGAGAAGCATTAGAATTGCTCCCTGCAAGAAAAATTGGATTAGTCACAATCTTGTCGACTAATGGGCACACTCTGTGATCTTTAGAGCTTCATTTACTGGGTTAATAGTGCTTTGCCTGAGTTCCTTTGCAATAGGGAAAAAAAAATCTGTAAGAAGAAATATTCTGGGTGCAGTCCACAGCCACTGACACGAGTAATATCATATTCATCACAGACAGACCTCGTATCTCATTACTACTGAAGAGTTTGCCCCCAAGGCATTTGAGCTCAGTCAGGCCAGGCCCCTCATGTGGAACCGTTCAGGTATATTGTGAAATGATTTAATGCGATAATAATGTCCACTTTGTGAGATAGATTATGTTTTTTATAGTGGCTGATGGTTAATGAATGATACATTAGCAAACATCACTAAAACATTATTGAGAAAATGCAGATATGAGATAGTAACTCCCTCATTCCCTGCCCTCACTCTCTCCCAGATGCATAAAAATGGAAAGTAGAACTTGCAGAAAACAGAAAACTTGACATTATTGTGATGTTACTAGCTTGCGTAGTCTCTCTCTTACTTGCTTGTTCTCTAGAGAAGGGGCAAAAGAGATATTTTAAAATGTTGTAAACACAAACTGAAATATCTCTTCTTAAATCAAATGAGAATCAATGAAAGTGCAAACCTGAAAAATACATTATATGTTGACCCAGTTTATTAGATGAAACCGTTTACCCTGATTTGATTTATCTGGCAATACACTGCTCAGCTGTGAAATGAGATAAGAAGAGCCTATTCACCTTATTTACAATATTATAGTAACTCCCACTAGCACCACTATGGTTAAGGGTCTGTCAGCAATTCCATTGCAAACACCGTTTTTTTAGGGTTTGTAGCATGGCTGTACACTCATGCTTAGTTTGAACACAGGAATCCAAAACCGATAGATTCAATTAAAATCTCCTATTGGGTTCCATGGATTTTGGATTTATGAAGCACAATATTAAAAATGTGAAAAACTCTAGGTAATTTTCTACATTTTCAGTTATTACTGTTGTGCTTTGAGAAGAACTACCAAGAGGGTCATATCCCCTGACACAGCAACTTTACTGAGGTCAACAGAGTGACAATGATTTACACCACTTGAAAAGTTGCTTCTTCTGTCAGGGTTATATGCTTGGCAAAGGTGAATTACACCAAGCAGTTCTTTTCCTCTTTTTGTATTACTTTGATTTGCTGTGTTCTTTGACATACATACATTTCTTAAACCTCTTTGTCTCCTCAACAAGGGAGGAATTTGTCCCACGTCCTTTCAGTGGGAGCTAAACTTCTTCTGAACCCACAGCCTAGAATTGCTGTGTTTTCCCATAAACCTTCTGAAATGACTGCTGACCTTGAGTTTTCTTTGCAAAAATAAAGATATTTTCTGTTCCAGGCCTCTTTTCTCTTTTGTTTTGTTTTAAAACTGAAGCATCCAAAGAAGTGCTGCTCTGATTTCCTTCATTTTAATTTGTGAATGTTGTAACTCAAAAATTGAAAGAATTTAGAAGAAAAAGAAATAGGGAAGGCTACAGAGGGGCTGTCTCCTAAGGGCAAACAATACCTGAAGAATGCAATTATATGGACACAAAATGGATTTTATCCCTTTCACAGACAGTGTAGATAAACACTTACCATCAGCATCACCCAGCAGTAACCAATTAGACAAAGCAAAGGCCTTTGCTACTCTGGATTTCATTTGATCTGCACCTGTGTGATTGAAGAGGCTGGGTCACACCAGTTAGGACACTGCCGCCTTATTTTCTAAAACAAAACAAAGTACATATTAAAAAATCAGTGTAGTTCTTTAACAATGATCTTCCTACCTTGTGGGCTTTGGAGAGAAATTTGAGAGGGGAAAAAATATATGGAAATTTGAATAAACTAAGACTGTAATAAAGGGCCAGTTAGTCCATTCATTTCCTCACAGCCACACCCACAAATTTTTCTCAAGTTCACAAGGAAATGTACGACAGCAGGCCCGTGTGGCTGTGAGTGCGGGAGCTGAGAGGAGGCAGGAACAGGCTCCCTCTATCAGAAAGCTGCCGCCTGCCCGGGTTCCCGTGCCTATTTGTGAGGGGCAGAGCACAGTGGCAGCTGCGAGCAAGAGCCCTGTCCCACCACCTAAGCCAGCCCAAATCCTGGCTGCTGCCATGAATCTTGTCAATACCAGCGGTGGAGGCCTGCAGAGGAAGCAGCAGCAGAGAGAGGCAGCTCTCTGAGGAGTAAGGACAGGGGAAGTATCTGGGGGCTTAGGGCTTAAACCCACCCTGCTAAATTCTTTCTTAACAAGAAAAGGCAAAAAATATTATAGCAGGAGGGTTGTGCAGTCCTGTGGTTCCCTACTTTTGGCACCAGTGCAGGCAGGACTCGGTGTCCATCACAGCCCCCTTAGAACTGTGGTGGCGTGGCCTGGTCGGCGCAGGCATTGCTGTGCAGGGTAGTGCCATGGGTGCTGGGGCCGCCTTGGGGAAATAAACCTGCAAGAGCAAATATCCCAGGTGCAGTCACATCTCCCTGAGCCGCGCTCCTGCCCCCCGCAGGTGCCCAAGGGGAGAGGCGGCTCCCAGGGGGCTGCGACATTCACTTAGGTGAGTGTCCATCTTGGGAGTGTCTCTTGGAGTCACAGAGCGGGCACAGCCCCAGGCCTGGGGGTCAGGGGGAGACACAAGGACAGAGCCTTTTCTCCCCTCCAAGGGCTATCTGGATTTAGGCTCCAAAGATGAGACAGTTTAAGGGCATAGGGCAGAGTTTCTACTTTTTTAAAGTAGGTTCTGGCAGGCAAAAGCTCAGGATCTGCCAGGGCATGGCCTGTGCTGAGATGCACCTTGATGTTATCAGTGGGACCTGCCTAGGTGAGAACTCTGGCAGGAATCAGCCCCAGCTCTGGTCATGATCTGCAATCAGCCATCAAGCTCCAGTTTTCTCGTGTTGGTAAGGTTTTTACTTTGCTTGCTTTCCTAATCGACAATTTAGTAGGATTTCTTTTTAGGTTGTCTACATTTGGAATGTTCTGAATTTTAGAATGTGGATAATCTGTGCTACTTAAATGCATCTCTTCTGCTATGTAGGTTCCAGCACATGTGGACTGTGTGCACTACTGAAAAAATTTGCAGAATGTTCTGATTGTATGCTTAGGCAGAAAATACTTTTTTCTACTTGCACTTAGCATCTCATTAATCATTGCTGCAGTCACGATGTCTTATTTGTGATGGCTTGGTTGCCTCAGTCTTTTATGAAATAACATGTACAGTGTTTTGATATGTTCTGTTCTTTTTTTGTGCTGCCTGCTATGGATCAGAATCAGAGGAAAACACAATGCTTGCATAGAAAACCCTCCTTTGGCTGCATGAGTAAAACCAAAGTCAAATTCAGTCTTTGTGAATTGTAAATTAAACCTCCAAAGCATATAGAAATTTGAGGCAAATGTAAACCTTCTATGCTACCTTATTTTGATGGATACAGACTGATTAACAGGTTAAGAAAAAAAAAATTATTTACACTCCTTGCATTTTATCAGAGGGATGGAATTCACATAAAACAGGGGTTTTAGGATTATGTGTTTGTACATTTGGAATACACGCTGCATAAAACTCATAAATGGGTGGACCTTTCCACCATGGCAGGCAGATCAAACTCTTCAAAGGAAGGCAATGATGACTTGAAAAATAATCAGAATATCTGGAGATTAGACAGAATATATCTGAAATTAATATTCTGAAATTACAGATAGCCAGAAAATATGGGAAATTCATGATTTATTCTCCCACTGTATGGCATTATCAGAAGTAAGGATTAATATTTTTTTTTCATTCCTGGAGATATCATGGGGGGAGCTTTGAAATGAGACAAGGATCTTTGTTAGTGACAGGACATAGCAGATAGTAGAGGCCAGAAATTCATGAAGAAAAATGATCTTTAACTGCCAAGTTTAAAAAAAAATGGCATTGTTCCTTGTCAAATATGGGCATTGATTTTTGTCAACCTGCCCACTGACACTGCATATCACTAATCATTTGAACCAAGCATTTCCTTATTTGTGGGTAGAGCTGCAGACTTTTCTTAGTTAATGATGTAGGAAACCAGTTTTAAAGTCTTATAATAATATTTGCCTTATTCTTCGACTGAAGCTATATGATAAATGAATTGTATACCTACATATTGAATCTAAACTCTTTCATAAACATCCCAGAGTATTTCTGGAACTTGCTTTTCCGTGACTGTTATTCAGATACAAATACATTTTGTGAACTATGACTGTTCTTTTCCTTTATTTCCCCAAAGATACTGATATGTCTGTGCAGAGAAATGGAAACCAACTGGGACCACCAATAGAAATAGTAACATATTTAAAACCAGTCTAAACACTTAGAGAACTTCTCTTAAGAAGTTGGAGTTACTGTGGAAATCTCAGTGTTACACCTGATGGCTGTAACACCTAGAAGTCCTACTCATGGATTAATACCGTACTGTATCAGAGACTAAACACACATGGAACAGAAAAACCTCTGTCTCTGTGTAAAATGAATATAAAGTGAGAAGTAAAACTGGGAAACAGGCAGGTTAGGGAACACAAGAAAATACTGGATAGCATAATAGGTTTCATCTGAGGAATATTTCTTTTTATTCATAGTATGGGCATGAGAATGGCATTCTGATATCTAGAAATTCAGAATCAGTCAGCAGGAAGCAACAAAATAAGTCTGCACATGTTATAGCCACAAGGAAACTTCAGGGTAAATTTGCAACTAGACACACCACATGATGTTTGCATTGTACAGAGGCTGTGTGAAGTGATTTACTAGTTTTCAAATTTTATTATTACATAATTAATCCTTAGAAGTCCTCTGCCTATTTAGAATAAACAAGGAGAAATGGGAGAATGTTTTATTCTCAGGTTTTTAAGTAATGATCAGAGCAAGTCAGTGAAACCCTTGCTTTATAATAACCCAGTCATTATCCCTTTGATAAAGTTATAAAAGTTCAGGGTCTTTTCCTGTCTTTTGTTTGTTTGTTTGCCCATTTCAGTTGTCTCCAGGTGTTTGGTGTTATCCTGTGCTTTTCAAGACAACAGGAAGGGGAGGATGCTTCTAAATAATATGTTGCCCTGACTTCATAAGGCTTGTTTTGTCTGGCAAATGAATTATGTAAACCTTCTCCACCCGAAACTGTTTCAAGTCAATTAATTGTTGTAATTACTTAAGATTTCTTTTTAATGAATATGACTCTCCAGGGATTTGATGATATCCTGTCATCTGTAGGCCTGATAAATGAAATGTGATTTGTGGCTTGCTGCAAACTGAACCCTTGTACTTGAACAATGTCTCTCTTTCCTATGTGCTCATTAAACAGAAGAAATGCCCTTGATGGAATTAGGAACATTTGCTCTAGTTGGTCCCTAGTAAGAATGGATAGTACAGGCAGACAAATTGTGGCTATTTACCTCTTTTGTTCTCTCTTCCTTTAAATGCAGGTCTTGTTAGCACGTTGACAATTACTCAGACCAAACACATGACCCCAGTGAGGTCACCCATTGTAACTGAGACTAGTTTAGCTGTTCCATCTCTCATCTCCATCAGGTCCACTGAAATGGGAAAGATTAGCAGTCAGTCAGTGCTACAGGAGACCAGTGCAGTATGATGGTTTTTTATCCCATCTTTGTACAGCCTTCTTTGCCCCCACCAACACTTTGCAATCAGAGCCAAATTTGACAAGCGAAGCACCCTCCCTTTGTTTTTGTGCAGCACTAGTTTCCAATGTGCGCTACCATCCACATAATATAATCTAATCACCAGGGCTAAGGAAGTATGAAGCAGGTGGGTTTTCCTGATGGAATTTCTATTGGTGAAACGGGGATTACTGCTTTTATTGCAAGACCTTTCCTGAATATCACGTGAGTATATTAAACATCATAAAAGACATAGCAAAATGGTGTCTTGGTCAGAGTTTGCAAAGTAAGGACAATGAATTATTGTGTTTTAGAAGCAAAGATTATTTGGATATTTTTGCAATCAAGAGAGGGTGCCTCGGATATGTGTAGCTGTCTAAATTCGGCAGTCATGGGTAATGTAAGTGCACAAAAAGCACAGCATCTCTGATAATGGAGGAAAATTAACAAACAGAAGAAACTGCTCCATATATTAATTATTTAGGAAAAACAAGTGGGTATGAAGGATAAGAAGGTGAAAAACATGAGGAAAGAGTGGCAAGGAAGCGCTGGACTTGTGTCTGGGACAAAGATGCCATGGAAGAGAAGAAAATACCGAATTTCCACAGAAAGGGATTATGCACTTTGTGGTTCAAAATCCAGGAATGATTGTAGCGGTCTAAACAAAAAGACGTCAAATTCTGAATCTTTCATAAACTCTTAAGCTCACTTATTTATGCTGGCATAACAGAGACTGTTCGACTCTTCCCCATCCCCCCCATCCAGCCCTTTTTCTCTCTGGGTTGTCAGGAGCTATAGACAAGGATACAGGTGTACAGTAAAGTTCAAGGAACTGGTTTTCCTGGCTTGATGGGCCCAGCTGAAAAAGCAGTATCTGAAAGTAATATGAAACTGATTGTCTTTGGCGCAGTAATTGGATGGAAGACATTCAGATCACCTTTGATTAGATGAACTTTTGAAACTACTGAGATTTATCAGTGCACAGATCTTATTCTCAGAGGACTTAAGAGAAAGTGTCCCATTAACTTAATGAATCAGGCCGCCAGAGAACAACTGCTCTTGAAGTCAGAATGAGAGATTTCCCATCAGTGGCACAAATCCTACCAATAAAGGCAACAGGATTTCTCAGGTGGAATGAGATTAGAATATGTCTCCCCTGATTTTCAGTAGTTAAATGATTGACTATCCTGTAATAGGCTAATTATTAGATTTCCCTTCAATTTTTGTGTTGTAGGAAGGAATGAAAGCTTTCCTTCCCTACCTAGATTGTGTGCAGCTGTGGCAGTGTTTCATCGATGCCGTTGCAAAGTCTTGACCTTTGAAAGGTGGCATGGTGCATTCATCTTTCCCAACCTCATCTGCCTTCAGCAAGGTGTCACCAGCTCTGGAACTTCTGGCAATTTGACAAAGGCATCTCCTCACATGTCAGTTCTTGTTATCCACTCTGTCTTCTTTGTATATGACACACATGTCAGCTCTCATTTTTCCCACTGCTTGCTTTGTCCCTTCACAGGTGGGAGATTCCACATTCTCTTTTTTGAACCATTTCCAGGATGGTCTTCTTTCCCTGCAATATATTTCTGGCCTTTCTTGACAGCTTAAAACATCCCTTTTATCACTGATGGTTTGTGGTTCTTCACAAAGTAAAACAGCTTTTTAGAGCCTCTCTTAGTTAGATGTCATATCTCCAAGCCTTTTTTATGAATTATATTCTTCCAGCTCCATAGGTAAGTTGGTGCTAAATGTTTTTGACATAATATGCGTGGAAGTTGCTCACCTCAGAGTGCTTGTTTAGTAACAGCAATGAATACTTTTATAGCCTCTTTATCTCTTTTAAAAACATTTCAAGAACTGATTGTTTCATCCTTATGAAATGGTGTTATTGCAAAATATTAAAATCCTAATTTTACAGATGGCAAAACTAGCACCTACTTCCCACGCACTCCTGCTTACACTGCAGGACTCCAAGTAGTGTTATTTGTGATGGGGCATGGACAAAAAGGCTATTCAAATCACTGATCACCACCTCTCCTCTCATCTGGAAGTGAAACAGCAGGAAACAGACATTATGGAAAGGTATTCTTGTCAGTCTGTCATTCATAAATGCAGGGAACATCTGGCTGTGCCCCTTGTAGTTGCTCAGTGGTCTTTGAAGTTGGTGATTCTAAGTAAGACAACCAAAACTTACAAAGAATACCTGTTGCCTTCCAAGTGGTCATGAGAGTTGAAAAAACCCATATTCCTGGCACTGTTAATCACGTTTGGACATCTGCAATAAAGAATTCAATAAGAGCTGAGGCAATGTGCAGGTGTTCAACTTGCGTTTGATGGCTGCACATACTTAACTTCTTATCCAAGGTGATGAAATTTAAAGAAATATAGTCATTTTAAAAATTCTTAAGCCATGTTTCTCCTTCCATATGTGACTTTTTGCACTTCTTCACTTTTTAAAATATAGCTTATATTAATTATATACCAAAATGACATCACAAATTAGAAGCAGATACTAAACGCATCCCATTGCTGAGGTGTCTTCCTGTGTAAGACTAGACTACTTGGGACCACATACTAATAAAATTGTCTTTTCTAGGCAGTTTGGGCTTTTTATTACATGGTTTTGTTTTTTTAGTCATTTTCTGTTTGTTTGTTTGTTCCTGGTCCACTTGAGAAGCTGCTAGCATAAAGTAGTGTGACTAGTCATCTTTGTCTCACCTTTCAGAGTTCTTCTTTTAATGGAGTCCACAGAGATTCCTTAGTCAATGACTTCTGTCAAATAAAATCCATTACCTTGTTTTTACGTAAATTTTATAGGGACAGTAAGTGTTCTTAAAGTTAGAAACCTTTTTTAATAACTGGCTAAGCAACAAACAAATGATAGATGAAATTGTAGTGTTAATTTATATCACAATATTCTTGCACAAAATGGAGTTGCCAAACAGACAAATCTGTCTTGCTAAATTCAAACACAATTCAAATGAAAGATTCAAAAGAATGCACAATCTAAACTTAGAAGAAAGTTAACTATCATTATCAAAAGAGAGGTATTAGAAGTCTTTAAAATGCTCCTCTCCATGTCAGGCAGTTTCCAGTAACAAAATAAGGGATGCAACATTTTATTGTAAGTAGAATGCATTCTTTCAGAAATTGCCTATAGGCACATACTTTTATGCTACACAGTAAACACTTTAAACTGTGTGTCTCAATAATAAAAACATTAAGAACCACCCATTTACATTTGATAAGCTCTTTCCTGTTATTTATGTGAGTGCAATAACAATGTCTACTTCAGAGATATGATGTGGACTTTTATTAATTGATGTTTTATCCAGTTTTCACAGTTTTAAAAAGCAAAGCATTTATGTTGTGTCTGCATGTATATATAATATATATATGTAAATAATTCTGTGAATGTATTATTCTTGCTGTTCTAAATCTTTCTTCAGTTTTTCCTCCCTGCATCAAGATCTTATTTTAAAAATCATTGGTACTGCAAGTGTGAAATACAGTCAGCTATTTGAATGTCTCTAAATCAGCCATCTGTGATACACACTGTAACAAAAAAGGAAACAAGTTTGCCAGTAAATGCTACTCTGATAAATCTAATTTTAAATATAAGGTAATGCTAAGGGTGTGTTATGTTCCATGATTCTAAACAGGGAAAAAATTCTCTCTTTACTAATTGCACTGTATGTGGTGATTTAGAATAGCTTGAATTTATATTTCTATTTCAATGGTAATTACATTCATCTCAAGGAATTTCATTCTGTACTTTTAGAGATGTTAATTGCATTGTACACCACTGTAATCAAGAAACCAAAAAAGCCATGCAAATTGATACATTTTAGACAACCAGAGCACTTTAGGGGACAAAGGAAAATGTGTTCTCTCAGCTAGTGTTGTAACCTTCACACCAGTTTATCTGGAAATAGGTTTCAAGGAAAAGCATGGCAGAGATCTTTAGGAGCATGTGTGCTTGCAAACTGGTTTTTGCTTGCTATTTCGATCTCAATCTCTCTTTTTTTTTTAGATTATCTTTGTCCTTTGCAAAATCTCAGGATTTTGTTAAGGACAGCCAAGCCCAAGTTTTGAGATTATTAAATATACCACCCTAATAACCTACACACTCTGGAGGTTAGATCAGTAATGACACTTCCATACTGACCCACCCAACTCACTGCACCGACGGCAGCTGTTCAAATGATGTGACAGTAAGTCAGAAGAGAGTCAATAGCAGTCGAGAAATAATGTCAGGCATACCCATAGAAGTATATACAAAACAAGTGCAGAGCCAGGATGGACTCTTAAGACACCCATAATCCCCCCATGCACACACACCCCACATCCCCCAGTTTAGACTTCATGAAGCAGGAGGGAAGTAGGACACTTTAATGCAGCATTCTACACACCTTCATGTCCAAACGTTCTCCCAAAATATAAGAATGGCACTGTCATGGTGCCTGTCCTAGTACAGTGGATATGTGCAGCAGATGCAAAATAAAGCGTCTAGATGAGCCTTACTTAGTGAAATACAGTCCCCAATTGATCAGAAAGTACATAATGAGAGATCCCCCCACAAACAAGGTAAAAGCAAGTTGAATACTATAATGGCTTTCTGTGAATAAATGTCTCTGCATATCTACATATAGCAGTTAAGACTTCATCTTTGGATGTTCCTAGACAGCAAGTCATGAATTTATTTTGAGTAGAGGCACACCTACTGCACAACATCAGGCAGTTGAACATGTAGATATGCCTTTGGCTACCTCAAATTAGAACACACATTCCTGTTAGGTTTTGCATTTTGTAGGGGTTTTTTACTAGATGCAATTTCTTCAGGATTTTTTTTTTATCGACTTCATTTTGTAATGAAGCTTACTTTTATAGGCACCCAGAAGAAAAGTAAGAAGTGCAAAGCCAATTAGAGGAAAATTAAATAAAATTATGTCACATAGTATCAAATACAATGAACAAAAAACTGCTTCCCTTGGTTTTGCTTTCAATCAATCTCAGTACATTGTCTCTCTACAGTTCTTTCTTACCTACACATCAACCATTTCCAAAGGCAGAGGATGAAGGAGTAGGATACACAAAAGAAAAGCATTTCATGCCATTGGACTTTTTCTTAAACTTGATAAAGAATTTAAAGGGCAATGTTACTAAAGTACTGTGGAATCTTCCTTGGCGTAATTTGATTGGCTAAAGAACTGATTGAATATTTAAGTGTCCTTTATTGTTTTATGATCTGCAACAGTACATCAAAGATAGATCAAAATCAGATGTACAATGAATAAAAATTACCAATGGGGTTACGTAAAGAGATGTGCTTACCCTGATTTAAAGCCCATGCAGTATTTCCCCAGGGAAACCTAGTAAAGGTGAATGTTTGGGAAGGGATGCTAGAATGTATTTGTGTCTGGCAAAATAAGTCATTCAGAAAAATGTAGGTATTGGTGAAATATTTGTATGGAGAAATCATGACTGAAACTGCAGAGACAAGAAAAATAATTTTAGTCTAATTTCATAAAGGACTGGTTCCAGAAGGCTGGCAAGGAACAGGTATATATGAAAATAACACCCCCAGCAGTGTTGGAAGATGGCTCCAAAAGTAATTAAAATGTCCTAAAAATAACTCAGCTTAAAAAAACCCCAATAATTAATTTTTAGGTACTTTTTATTAACTTTTTAGGTTACAAGCCTGTAGGAATTTAATTCATCTTTTCAGGTGGTTCTTTGCATCTGCAAACAAACTTCTAAGAAAAACTAGTGAATGGAAGCTCAGATTTTTATTTAGTTTATGTGACTGTAGGAGTTTGCTCAAAAAGGCTACTAAATATCATGGTAAAATAAGAACTTGGTAAGGTTGTGTATTCATATACATTTATAAAACAAACATGTTAACCTCTTTGTATGAAGAAAAGAAAAACAAGGGACTTTTCAGAAATCTGTAATTTTTCTTTGTGTAAAAAACACAGAAATTTTCTACCAGGCTTTGGCAGGTAGTAAATCTTCAAAAGAGAAATGAACATTTCCTGTGCTATGGTCTTTGTATGGAATACACATATAAGAAGCAGAAAGGCAACCTTTTAACTCTATAGCATTAAATCCCTTAATAGAAAAAAATAAAAAGAGATGGAGAGAAAGCTGGACAGATGCAATTCTTAAACACGCTCCTTTAAGAATTCCTGTGTGCTCCTGAGTTCTTTCTCATCACCATAAGCTCTCTGCTAGGTGTGAAACCATAAACCTATGAAAGCCTGTCATGCAGGTGTACTTCGTATACCTGCCACACTGTGAACTCACCATGTCTCTGGCCCTGAGGAGAAGTTCTCTTTCCTTGCAGCAAGATTATGTTTTTAAAATCTGACTTTTAAACCTCTTACTGAATTTTTTAATGGATTAAATTCATCATGTCACCAGCTGCTGTGCAGCTAATAGAGCCATAAAACACTGTATTAAAGGATTACCCATGCAAAATTTCCTTTTGTGCTAATGTGAATTTTAATACTTTTAACATTTAGTTGAGATGGGAATGTCCAAGAACAGCTTGTTCAATAGGTTGTTCTATAAAATTAAGTTTCTCAGCTCATCACAAATGCCAGGACTCCATTAAGTTGAAATTTTACAGAGAGGCTAAGATGATTCACTGTATATAGCATTTGCAGGGAGGAAGGCAGCATCTGCTTCTCCATTAGTGCTATAAAACAAGAAAGTAAAACATGCATGAGCATCATAACTGCAGGGAAACTGGGCTGAATAGCTGAGAGTCCTTGGTCCAAATTAGTTGGAGGTCATTTTATGCCATTCGGTACATGGGGTATTAGAACAGAGAGCATATGAAATCCCACTCTCTGAAGTAGGATGACAACTGTAGTCTTTGTATTTAGTCTCACATTAAAGTCAGGAGGAATTTCAGGAAAGAAAGTTATTTAACTTGGATAGGAGGTGTGGGGAAGAGAAGGGATAGTCATGCTTTCAGAACAGGGAGTGAGACCTTTAGTTTTATTCTTATCTATAAACAGTAATTAGCCAGGTAACATTTATGTACCTGAAATCATGAAGTGACTGCAAATAAGATATAAAAGGTTACATTTTGAATTTCTTTCATCTGACAAGAACAAAATGGTCTTCTGGAGGATTTCTTTCTGCAGTAGCTATAGGATTAAGGGCAGGATGCGTTTCTGGCTTTTAACTCCTATTTTGTGCAGAATAGGATGGTTTAATGGAATGCTAGTAGCCATTAGAAAGATCATCACTAAGCTTCTTCCACACTATCTTACCCATAGAAAGGATCACTCCTGGAAACCACCACCATTACCTAGATGCAATCCTTGATTACCGCTGGAATGAATACATAATTAAGTACTCAGACAGTTCTCAGACTGGTTTTTTCCCTGCCCTACACAACAGAATAAGTTTGAAGGAAGGGCAAAAAGCAGGCAAAAAATGTCACTCCCAGTCCACCAACAACTGCACTGAGCATGACTCTCGATAGTGCAGCACTCGAGCAGAGAATACTGTCAGAAATAAGGAAAACTTAATTTTCTTATGACCTTAACAGCATTTGGATAAGAAGAATGATCAGTAATGCAGACAAAGAATTTTTTTGTGTTTTCAAATCATCATGTGAAAATCTTTTTCTCCTTATGGTAGTTTGTCTGGGTACTGCTCATCCCAGCTAGTGCATGATGCCATCACTTTACCCTACTGTCAGCACCTGATCGTGCAGAGGGTCCTTCCAAATTCCTGCGGCATCCAGTGTGCTTCTTCCACCCCACCCTGAGCATGTGGGAAAGGAGAAGGAGCCTGCTAACACTAACAGAGACACCATGCACCCTGGAAGAGAGTAAGGTGGCTCCCTGGGTCACCCATGGATCCCAAAGTGACCACGGCCATTGCCAGCAACCTCCTCCATAGAAGCCTGTCTAGATGTTCACCTTTGATAGTTTCCTGAAGGGGAGAAATGTTCTCTGCCAGGAGCTTGATCAATGGACAGAGGAGGACAACAGGAACAGACAGTGGATTTTAGCTTCTCCAAATGATTTAAAATGCAGTAATGAGCAGTTGACTGCCTTTTAAATGTTTCCCAATTAGGAAGACTCCATAGAGCAAGTATTTCATACTGCTAAATTATTTGGCAAAATTTTGTGGTAGTGATAGTAGTAGTAATAGCAGCAGTAGTAGTGATAGTATTAGTAATAGCAGCAGTAGTAGTAATAGTACTAGTACTAGGGGTAAAGGTTTATTCACTTTGGAATAAAAAAAAGGGACAGTTATTTAAAATCCATCACAAGACTGGTGAGGAAGTTTTAATAGGAATATACTTGAGCTGCTGTTCCTTGCCCCAACTGAATTTTCTCCACAGCTCCATATTTTGTTCTCCATGTGTATTAGTGTTCTGAGAGCCTGTCATTTCTTATCAGAATGAGAAAGGCTAAAGAGATAATATTTCAATAACATACTGGCCTGATCATAAAATAACTCAATGGAAATGTGTAACTGCCTCAGGCAGCACAGCAGGATAGTCAGCAGTCAGATGATTTCTATTCTGGGTTTCTTTTTTTTTATGGTTACATTTTCTGTTATATCAGACATACCCTCAAGTCTTAGTTATGCTTTTATTCAGAAGGAGATCTGCAGTATAAAGACCTACAAAACTTATTATGATATATTACTGTAAAGAAATAAAAGTTGGTGCCACAGTAGCATATTGATAAGGACAGGCCTGCCACATTAATTGACCTTTTTTCATCTCAACCACCAGGGCTGAGGCCTAAGCATCTCAGTTGCTTAGCAACAGGGTCACTGCTTTCAGGCCTTAAATGCACCCAAAAAAAAAAAAAGTTAAGAAAAATCAGAAGATGTGATCTTATGAAGGCAGCAGATACTTGGCAGAAGAAAGCTTTTTTTCAATTGTTATTTTACTTTGTTCTGTTGTTCATAATGCTTAGAGGGCAAAAGGGAAACAAAGGTCTGAAGTTTTACTGATATAAACAAACAGCAAGATAGTACTGAAACCACAGACACAACTTCCTGCTCAGTGCCAGTCCTGAAGAAATGCTTTTGATTTTTAGAACATCCCCAGGTGTTTACAGATAATTCATATTATTCTTTTATGTGCATAAAATATATCCATACATGCAAATTACTAAGTGACCCTGGATAATATACATATATTTTTTGGACAGCAGGATGCAGCAGAAAAGTAAAGAGGGGTTCCTATTGTCTAGATTCTATTTTAGCATTCTATCATAAACATTAGTGCTCACTGCTATGTTTAATGACAGGGCTTAAGGCAACACAACATCTCCTAAAGGTCAGCTCAGAGAGAAGTTTGTTTCTTCCCTCCACAGCATGAAATACAGGGAAAAGTCAACACTTCTTTTAAACTTTAATAAAGGCCATGGAACAAGAGTGCTTCTCTGCCAGAAAGCAAAATCTTTCTACATGAGAGTAGCCAAATGTTCACTGCAGGTTTCTCCTGAAGAGAATTCTTATTGCCAGAGTCATAAAATCTGTATTTTATTCCCAGATAGTCATCATTAAAAATGATAAATGGCACCATGAATTTCACTCTGTCTTCACACTAATCCTTTCCTAGCCTAAATTTGAGCTGGCAGCTTCCTGTTTTATCAGACTTAATGTAAATAACTACATGGTTTTCCGTGAACAAAGTGTTTAATGTAAACTAAAAGCCCGTATTTTCTTCTTACAGAAATCAGTCATGGCTAAATCTAAGGTTAAGCGTGGACCACAATAAAGATATTTTAATTTTTTTTTTTTTATTTACGGTTTTACTTTAAATAGTCTAGACCTTCCCTAGAGTGTTTTGATCTTTTCTCACTGTTGCTACATGGCAACAGAAGTATTTGTATGGAAGCTTTTCACAGAATCATAGCAGCATTGAGGATGGAAGTGGCCTCTAGAGACAGGCTAGTCCAATCTCCCTGGATAAGGTTCCCTTGCATCCTCTGTTCTTGAGGTGGAACAGTCCCAGCTCTCCTAGCCTCTTCTCGTACAATGCTCTACATCCTTACTCATCTTCAAAGTCCTATGCTGGACTTGCTCCAATGTTTTTTGTACAGAGCCCCAAACTGCATCCAATACCCCAAATTCATGCAATCAGGACTGTCACATCCCATCCCCTGTTCATTTATCTAACTTACTCTTCAGCAATTCATCTATGAAGATCTTAGAGTGTCAAAAGAATCAAAAGCCTTACTACAGCCAATATAAACAACAAGCACTGGTCTCCTCTCATCCACCAAGCCAGTCCTCTCATCACAAAAGCAATCAGGTGGTGAAGTGTGATTTCCCCTTTGTAAATGCACTTTATTGTTTTCACATGTTTTCAGAAATGGTTTGCAGGAGGATTCATTGCTTGACCTTCCCAGGGACTGAGATGAAGCTGACCTTAATTTGCCATGTGAGAGTATCCAATCAGTCCCAGGGACTCATGTACGTCCTTTTATTTATATAATCCCTAACCCAGCACTCTTCTACTATGGGTAGGTCTTCACACTGGAACTTTCACACTGGTCTGAGGGAGCTGGGATTCCTTAAGCTCAGTCATGCCTTAAGACCAAGATGAAGGCATTAAATACCTTGACCTATTTGCTGTTCTCTGACACCAGATCAACTGATCCATTCATCAGAATGTTTGCATATTCTCTGTGGTGTTTCTTTTGCTGGTGATGTCCTAGCAGAAGATCTTGTTGACCTTCACATCCCTCACCAGATTCGATTCAGTGGGCCTTGTTTTCTCTTACCTGGTCTTTGCATACCCAGACAGTATCCATAAATTCCTCCAGGGTCACCTGCTCCTCCTTCCACCTCCTATACACTTCCTTTTTACATATGAATTTTGTCAGGAACTCCTTGCTCATCTGTGCAGGCCTCCTGCCACCTTTGCTTCATTTCCTGTTCACTGAGATAAATCATTCTTGAGCTTGGAGACTGTGATCCCTAAAAGTCAATCAGCTTTCTTGGACCTGTCTTCTCTCCACAGCCATTTCATACAGGGTTTTTTTCAAGCAGATCCCTGAAAAGTTCGAAGTCTGTTCTCCTGAAACCCAGGATTGTAATCCTGCTTTTAACCTTTTGTGATGCTTACCTTTTTGCCTTGGTATTTGCATTTTCCCAGTTAATGGTATTTAAATGTGAGGGGAAAGGGACAATGATACACAGCTCTAAAACGGCAGGAAAATTGCTGTTGCAAATTGTCCAGAATATAGCAGAATTTTAAGAACACATTCTAGGCAGTGATGCCTCAGCAAGCTCTCACTGTATTAATACAATGCCCTCTCTTTCACTTCAGTTATGTTTCTAATTAAATAATAAAGAAATAAATAATTTTCGGTTTCTAACCAAAATATCTACACTCTGTTGTTTTCTGGATCAGCAGATAAAATGGGCACCTTGATGCTGCTTTCTGGTCTTGGTACCCAAAAGGGGAACTTGAATGCCCTATTTCAATCCTCACACTTGCATACTAGCTTCCAAAATGGAGTTATCAGTAGGATTACAGATATTAGAGAAAACTGGGTATCACATGAGGACTATACAGGACGCAGTGATCAAGCATATTCTTTGCCTATCTCATGAATCTGGAGCATTTTTTCTACACAATACATTTGAGGAGGTAAATGCATTTAAGCAGGAAAATCTGTTTAGAAACTGTGATAATGGATGTCATAGACATTACTAGTAGTGTCCTGAAACAAGCTCTACTTGTATAAAAATTGAAATGTCTGCACACACTGTGTCTGGCAATCCCTTAAGTTTGACAGTATTTAATAGTTGTGTGCAGGGAACCCAGCGATTTGCACAGTTGTTGTTTGATCTTACTTGTTGATTTTAAATAACATCAGCAGGATGTTTGCCATGAACAAAAGATCAGCTTTAGTACAATATCTTTTGGCTAATTGAGTTTAGCCTTCTGATATCTTCCTGAACATCAAAATGTTAATCATTTGTAACAGCTAAATCAGCATGGCAGGCTCTCTCTCTTCACCAAGATAGGATTTTAAATATCCATTAGCCTTCAAAGTTACCTGCTTTTGGTATTCATTAATACCGAAGATCGCCAAAGACTTTTGATGAATTAAAACCTGGCCTACATGTAAAAGTTCTGTGAAAGTATGACCCTCAATGGTAACACTGTGGAAGTTAACACTAGGGAAACACAGTAGGGGGTTAGGAGTATTAGTGTAAATGTATTTATATAGCAGGCACAGCCTTCCTGCCGCTTCTTTCCTCTAGTCGTCATGTGTAAAGATTCTCAGCAGGACCCCTCCTTTACTAGTGTAGGTAGATCATTCGTACACCTCAGTAAAATGTCACTTCTAATATAAAGCCTAAGTACGTTTCTGGCCTGGAGAGAGAAAGACCAGTGTAAAAACCTATGGCATAAATATGTCAAAACATAGGTGATTATGCTTTTAAGTGGTGATTAGTGATATCATGAGCAGTAGCTGTGCTAAGCCCAGATTTCAGCTCCAGCAGCTTCCAGAGTGATGTGCTCCCATTTTTGTCTCAGTGGCAAACTCCTATAAGGTTCTGCAGGTTATTTGGCTCTGCAGGTGTTAGTTTACCATGATGGTGAAAGCCTGAAAGCCAGGGAGTATCACAGGAGAGTGCCCTTCAATTTTCCAGTCAAACCAATCCTGTGTGTTCACAGGTGTTACTAGAATGTTCTTCGACCTGCAGAACTAGAAAATAAATTCTTGAAACGATAATCAGTGAGAGCCAGTGATCATTAGAACTCTTTACAAGAGGACCAGTTGAACAGAGTTACGCTGTTATTGGCACAAGCCAGTGCCCAAAACTGCCAAAAAGAGACCTGAAACAAAAGTAAATTCCCTGATGTAAACTACAGCAAGTCCATGTTGGACTCCCACTCTAGACAAAAGGATAGCCAGTACCTGCACAGGTATGTCACGTTCATTTTGTATAGCAGTGGATAACAGTTTCTCTGCATTAATTTAAGGTCAAAACTGCTCAAGAGAAATGTTTTCTTCTACCCAAAAGAGACACTTTTTCTCTAGTAATCTTGCAAAAAGACTCAGTGCAAAGTTACTATGGTCATTCTTATTGCACACAGAAAGAGCTGATTGAACTTTTTACCTTTTGGTTATGCTTTTGATCTGTAGCCCACATGAGCTCATTAAGATCATATTATTTAGCTTAAACTTCAGATACTTGACCATTTCTCACAGTAGCCCCAGGCCGGATGCGGAGTAATATTGTTCATGCCAGCTTCCTGGAATGGCAACATGTCATAAAGTATCTGCTGGGATATGACAGAAGAGGTGGGCTGGGGGATGGAAGATGGAATAAAGAGGCTCAGACACTTAAGAGAGATTGCAAGGAGAGGTCAGTGCCCATCAGATGGTAGGATACTGAATCCCAATTACTCAGGAATGCTCTGCGTGGGCTGCCTGATGCAGACTGCAATAAATCTTATGGCAGGCATTAGGAACACCTGGTTTCAGATGAGAATGCTTTTCTTAGGTCCATCTAAATCAATCCTCTTTCTTCCCCTTGCCTGCACTGATCTCTATCTAGTGGGGCAAGGAAGGGCAAAAACAACAAGCAGGTGATCTTATTATGGGTCTTGTCAGCCTCACCAATGCAAAACAGGTAAGAGGCAGAAGAGACAAAAAGGAGAAGGTTTAAACTGTGCAATAACTCCTGTCATCTGCCTTGAGATTTGAGAGGAGCTTGGCAGTCACAACACTGGATTTTTTCCAGTCCACACTCAGATTTCAGATGAGCTTGATGGTCATGAGTCCATCCATTTAGAGCTTTTAACATTGCTGATCTCCTGCATAGCTTGGGTCCATTGTTCCACCTGGAGAAGAAGCAGGGAGGTAGAGTTCGGCCACTGTCAGTTCTTTTGATCTAAATCAAAATAGTGATTTCAGGCAACTTAGTCTGGCCACATTCACTATATTCCTACCTTGCTTTCAAAAGACAAAAGGATATCTCCCAAATTATTTTTTCTTAATAGGGCCATGAGCATTACAAATGACTGTTTACAGATTTGTACACTTTAGTTTTGTATGAGAAGGTATAAGCTCTGATTTAAGTATTTTGACTGGACTGAAATATCAGTAGAATCTTGCTCCTCCAACTCGCACTCATAAAAGTTGCTTAATCTCTCAGACATCTCTACTGTTCCATTAAATTCTGCTGATATTGGTCAATAGACTCGAAATTCACTGGGGAGAGAGAGGTGTATGCTCTTGCACATGAAGAGGTAGAAAATAATTATTCCATTAGCTTGTTCCTTGTCAAGTAGCCTGAAAATCAGTCATTGGCAGGCTGGGGTTGTGGTTCAGTGTGTTGCCCATTTTTTCTTTCTAAGTTTTCTTTTGCTCCTCTTCCTTTTTTTTTTTTTTTAACTTCCCAAATGATTTTTTTCCTTCCCCTCAAGATTGGGTTTTCCCTTTTGAAGAACTCTCATGAGGTCCCTTGAGATGTAACAGGTAACCATATGACCCAGTTATAAATGGAGAATGTATTCACAGCCTCATGGTGGTCTTTACGTACATGACTGTCCCAGCCCTATTGTCTGTCAGCATCCACTGCAAACAGACATCTAGTTCTGACCCTGGTAACTCATACGTAATTTTCCATGATGAGAAAGGCCAGTTCAAGACCTCAAGGAAGGGAGGAAATAGAATAAAGCCTTCACACGTGCACCCAGTGGCAGATTGGAGCTTGCTGGCTTCCCCATTGCACACTGTGAGTAGCCTCTGCATTACCAAGAGCTCCAGGGACAGTGCCACCCACGGCATTGGCTGTGTGTAATGAAAGCACTGGAGAATCTGCCACAGGGGATCATTCCCGAAGTGTTTATCACTGGGCTACCTCACTGATAGTCTTCTCCCTCTGATATATAAAGCAGCACTACAACTTAGTGCACTCAAAGCTACAGGAGCCACTGAAAAACTTCACAGTAAATTAAGTACAATTAGCAGAGCAAACATCACTACTGCTAGCCTCATAATCTTGTAATTATTCTGACAGCACTTATTATTTGGGCCATTTCTCAAATCAGTGGTCTTTGTAAATGAATATCATCATAACTGAGTCCTTTTTCAAACAGAGTATCCCAGGGTACAGTAAAGATTTGGGGAAGAAGGGGTTAGATCTTCTGATTGAAATAAACATTGCAGTGCCACTTGTCAGACTCTGTCAGGTGAATGCCAGAAGGACAGCTACAAAAAGAACCCATGACCTGGTTCTTCCTGACTACATCAGTGTTTAAATGCTGGATTTTTGAGTTGAATCCAGATGGCACTGTGACACACACTGCAGGAGAAAATCTGACTAGTGGTGTAAAAAGGCATGTGTCAGACTGCCTGCGTCCAGCAGTGGACCCCTCATATATGCTGGTCCTCTGTGGGTCTATGAAACTCTGTGTCATTGGGGGATAATGTAACTGAAGTGCACAACCTTTCAAACACAGCTCAAGGCAGATTTTCTCAGTGCTTGGCAGACCCTGTTCATTGCTCACTGCTGCCTTTGAAAGAGCTCTGCACTTAGCCTTAGGCTTACACTTAACACCCCTCACCTAAAGAGTTTTCCAGGACAGGAGCCAGCCTGGCTAGGCTCAGTACTGGGGTTTAGTGTCTGAAGTGCGTCACTGGAACCACAGGAATAAGATGCACTTAGGACCCTCACAACAGTTATCTTGAGATCAGATGTGGGATGGGCTGGCATTGTCAATGTATTGAATTCCTGCTGAAGCCAATGGGATCCATCCATCTTTGCAGCCTCTGGGAGCTTGTTATCTCTACTGCTGTTTTACTGCCCAAAAATAGATGGAGGTGACCAGCTGCAAGCAGCAAGGCTCAAAAAACTGCAGCTAGTACAGCTAACAGTGTAGTTATTTGAAAAGGTTCATCACCTTTCCTGCTCTATACTGACTTAGCTCCACTGAGTGACGAAGTGGTGGCAATTTGTTCCATTTTCAACGACCCCAAGAGTAAGGGTGAACTGAGGACTCATCTGTTGAGAGCATCAAAATAGGGAAGTGTAAAGTGACTGGAAATGACAAGACCTCATCTCAGAAATAAACTCAAGTAATAAAGAGCTTCACATTTGTGATAATTCTCTCTGCATAGCAGAGGCCAAGCATGGATAAGTGCCTGCAGAGATAAGGGGTAAACAGCCAAGTAAAAACTGCAAGAAAAGATATCAAAGGATAATCTTCATAGTTGAAGTATGTGAGTTTGACTCTTTAGTTCACAAGTTACTGCTACAGAAGGTTTTCTACGTACTTAAAGACCAGAGGCATGAAGAATTTTAGGCAAGGGAAAGCCAAATGCATTTCTCAGAGAGGAGGGGCCACTAGGTGGCACAAAAGTTGCCTAGTTTAACCGAATTCTCTGGTTTTGAGATTGGAAAATGTCACTTCAAGGGATGAATTGCAGCTTTATAAACACAACCTTGTAATGCAACCAGCAAGTGAAATACACTGATGTTCAGAATCTCGGGGTACTTCAGGTCCATCCTGTACATTGTAGGATTAGTGTAGTTCTGCTATTATTGTCTCCTCACTCCAAAAAACCCCAAAACAAAGCTAGTTTGTTTTTCAAAATAATAATTGACTCAATCTCAGAAAAAGCAATTCTGCAAAACAAGAAGAGAAGAAAAAAATTTATCAACACAATGCTTCTTGTATTACAAACCAAAAATTCACTACCAGAAAGAGTTGACAGATTAATTGTATTAAAATATGGAATTTAATACATGACGTATTAAAAAAATTATAGTTTGCATTGCTCTGTACTACAGTCTAGAGAAAGCCTCACTGGCAAGACACCCCGACGTCAAGGATTATTTTAGGATTATTTTTGAAAGAACTGAAAATGGCATCAGGAAAAAAGATAGGAAGAGGAAAAATATGTGTAGTGGGAGAAGTTGTAGCAGTGGGCATTTATAACCCGAGAGGCAGTCAGCTATTGTAGAAGCCATCCTTACCCATGAAATCTCAGAGGCTCTTAAATATCACCCTCATTAACAAAACAGAAACAACTGAAGACCAAACACTTTGGCCTCAGTGGACATGCAAGGAAGATCCCAGAATTCATCTGACCCCCTGGCCATACAGAATGTTGCACAATTTGCTGCTGGGGCTACCAACTGTCTGAGCAATGCCTTACACACTACATGAACATCCACAGAGTCATTCTGGTCAAGGAGAGTCAACTTACAATCTGAAATCAGTTTTAATGAGAAGACTTTGATGGGCATTATGTCAGCTTCTTTCAACCTTGGGCTTTTGATTGACTGCTGAGGACTGTCCTTTAGATGATAACAAGGATGCTGTCAGTTCTGCACAGATAGCCTGCACCAGGCTTGAATGCAAATGCAAGTACTGAGTATACCATAGATGAACTTTCTGATTCAGAGAGAATTTCTGCTTGAATTAATTTCACTGTACGTAGTATTTAAAAACCAGTTATGGATGACACCTTAAAAATTAGTTGTTCCTCCTTAGGTAAGCAATGGGCCTGATCACAAAAGTGTAGCTCTTGAGATCAGTGAGAGGGTCGGAGAGGGTCGGAGAGGAGAGGGTCGGAGAGGGTTGGAGAGGAGAGAGGAGGGGAGGGGAGGGGAG
>VYXC01007715.1:400314-477942 GCA_013397175.1 Platysteira castanea
AGGAGAGGAGAGGAGAGGAGAGGAGAGGAGAGGAGAGGCTGTTGGAAAAACTCTTTTTGACTTTCAACCCTGCTACTGGAAATATGAAAAAGCAAAACGTATCTTTAAGAAGAAATTAATGAAATTCAGTTTGCTACTGGTTCACTTCCTACTTTCTCACAAACAGTGATATCTGCTAACACCTCTGTACTTCAGATGTCAGAGCAAAGCAGTTCAAAAATCCCCAGACAGAGAAATAAGAAGAGAGGAAAACCTTTGTCAATGACAGCGTTTTCAGAGAAAATGGAGCTTTGTATTGAATATTCAGAGTCCTAGAAACATGATAACATGTTGGAAAAGAAGTATTGTTTTTATAAAAGGACTCATACGAATAAGATTTTGAATTCTACAGCAGCTCATCTAAGTACAAAATGGCCACTTTCCCTGAGCTATATCTTTAAAGGAACCTATGACTAAGGCATGCAATAAGCTGGGAATTTTTACCCTGGAATGTTCAAAATTATATGGATTCTCTCTATACTTTTGTTCACGACATCAAATATTATCACATGATCAGGCTGAAAATACCATTTATCTGCTGGGAGAAATTATCCCTGGTTCCCACAAGATTGCACTTGATATTAGCATTCCATTGTAAAGCGATTTATAAAGGTTAATAAATAATTAATAGACATTATAAGCACATTTCAGATATGATCAGTATATGCACTAGATGCGTATCAGTATGTGCAATTGTAGTTGGTTATGTGGTTTTTGGCTGCTTCGTCCATTTATTAAAACAGCTGCAAATAATTTAGTAACTCTTTCTACAGTTCTTATATCTGGAAGAGTAACATGAAGAGTGACCAAAAAAGGAAGAAACTTCTTCCACTTCCTCAGCAGTACAAATCATTTTAATTTGACTTTGGGTTGGTCCTAATGAATCATTCCATTTTATCATTGTTATTTTAACTCTAGAATCTATTAAATGAGATACCAATCCATGAGATTTAAAATCTTTAATGTGGGAGAGCAAAAAGCCCCTGAAACAACAGGAGAGACTAGCATTTGATAAAAATTCTTAAGGAATTAAACTTGCATATTGTAAGTGCAGACATATATAACAAACATTTGTGGTACAATACATCTTGTCATTTTCCCACTGTATCACTCACTGGGAAAATGGATCATGCAAAAATTTTGATATAGGATCAGGTGCATAATTTCCTGCCCATTTTTGATAGGACCAGACCTGAGGTGGTTTTTCAGTTTTGGTTTTTCTAAAGGAAATATATTCTGAGCAAAGACTCTAAGAAGGTAGTAGCAAATAAAAGGGGATATATCTCTCTGTACCAGCCAAAATTACCTACTTTTTCTTATCCAAGCTAAAAGTGGATAAAATCTTTCTACTTGAACTGGCTGTTGGCTTCACTGTGCTCTGCACGGGGACTCTGACAGACCAGCTGATAAATGTAGTTACTGGAATGTACAACACCACTGCCTTCTGCCACTTGTGCCATCCTTCCTCCAGAAGTTGCTGCCCCGTGTCTGTGGCTGCAGAACAGAACGTGTAAGGCTTTGCACCATCACCACCCTTCAGGGGTCTGTGGTTAACCCTGAGGTGCAAGTTCACATCATTCCCTTGGCTGTGCAACAGGGTGACTACCTAGGGCATAATGTGGAAGGAGAAAGCATTAATATTTTTGGACAGTGAGATTTGCAAACTCTTTTTGTTCATCTTCCTCAGGAAAACGGAAAGTTTCTAATATCACGTCCCTCATATTTTCATTTGTAACCTAATACTTAATTTTGTCTTATCCTTTAGGCTGTCATGGTATTTTAGATCTTAGTCCCATGAAGAGCTGTAAACTGAGAGCAATATCTAATTCCTTCTCAATTAAATCCTTCCTGAAAGATCAGAAGCCCTGTCCAGTGTATTTCTGTGAAACAGGGGCCAAGGCATTCCAAATACTTTTGCCAAAACTTTAGTCAAAGTTGAATTATTGTTCTTAGAAATACGTACCCATTTAATGATTAACAGCAACAACAGGAGTAGTATCAGTAGCAGCGGCAGTAGCAACAGCAACACAGTAGTAGTAAAATAAATACACCTTGTCTATGCCTCAAGGTTAAAAATTCTGGGTTTTGAGAAACTGGTAAAAACTGGTTGGTTGAACAGTAGCCAGCAAGATGGCAACAACGAAGGGAGAAATTTAAATAACAGCCACTTAAAACACATGATTCATTTTAACTTACAGAAGGATCCAAATTCAAGTCTGAACTGACTGAGTTGCCTGCTTACTTCATTTTGCCTAATTATTACCCACCAGTACTTGGAAGTTTGTCCCACTGCACATCAGGGGCTCATTAAGATTTTATTTTAATCAATATGGCCCATTTTGCGTGCACTTGCAAATTCACCAGTTAGTGTTGTTGGAAACCTCAAGTCCCAGCCCTTCGCCAGGGATTTCTGAGTTCCCATAACACTTCCTATATCTACAGTGAGGAGTAAGGGGAAATCTCTGGCCCTGGAAGCCAATGGCAAAACTGACACTAGCACAGTGAATTCAGAATTTGAGTAGCACACTATATCTTTCAGATTCTTATCTCTATTTCTTTCTGTTTCCCCAGATTCATTGCACTTCCAAAAGATGCTGTGTTAATTAACTAATCAGCGCACAGCATTTTCTTTTTAACATAAAAAAGCTATTTTTTTCTACTTAATCATTCACCATGTCAAGGAATTAAAAAAGAATATGTTAAGGGGTTTGCTCTTGATTAAAACATAAAATGTGGCAATAAATATTTTTTTTTGTTATAATACCTTTACTTTATTAGGAGGATAACAGACTGCTGGTTAACTGATCATGAAATATTAATTTAAAAGAAAAATATATGACAGGGAGTTATTTCTGTTGTTTCTGCCTGTTTTTATGTCTTCTTGTCTTCCTTTAAAAATCTGAGATTTTCTAGTTTGTTTCTTACTAACTACTTGATATGATATTACCCAAGTCAGTGCAGTGAAGAAGCAGATTTTGAACTGATGTTTGCATTTGCTTTTCTTGCTTGTCAATGCTATTCTGGTATATGGATTTTTTAAGCAGAATGAAAAATAAAAAATAACTTTCAGCACTGATTTCAGAAAAACCTTTACGCTGTCTTATGAATACATATATATATTTTGTATATACAATACCTACTTTATATCTGATATAAATTATCTGAAACGTGCACATGTACATGAGGTCAGTGCTTATAAGCATGAATTGAAACATGTACCAAAATGCTTTACTGACCCGGGGAGGGGAGGTGTGGGGGGGAAGGTTTACATACACTTCATTTCAAAAATCAGTTATCAATATATTGTAATTATTATGATGAAAATCGACCTAAACCTGCATAGCAAGTTTCACATTTTCAGAAAGGCTTAGTGTTCTGAGATGTTTATTGTATATTAACAGCACATTACAATATTTATAAGATAAAACAAATCTTATTTTTCAGGTATGTTTTACAGGGTCTTTATTTCTAACTCGACTAATGCTACATAGTTGGGGATCTTATATGCCTACTTCTCATTTAATAAAAAAAAATCTTATTACTGTAAAATTCCATTACTCTCATGCCTCCCTATGTAGTACAATGTTAAGTACACTACAATACCGAGTCCCAGATGGAATACAATGCTGTAATTCAATTGAGGGATCCTGCTAATGTCCCACACTGAAGAATATTGCTTAAGGGTTTGGGTATGGTAGCAAACCTCTCAGCCTGGAGACTGAATTGCAACCTGACTATTCAATCTGGGCCTTTGTGCCATTGTTTTGTAGTGTACAGGACCCTGATTATTTGTAATACATCTGTAAAACAATTATTGCAGTAAAAAAAAGAAAGAAAAAGCACTGTAAATTAAGATTTGTCTGTATGAATTATGCTATTATAGGGCAACTGGGGTTACAGTGAGCACAGAACAGAAAGAGAAGGTTTTCAAAATCTGTTACAGATTGCATGGAAGGAGGGTTCAATCCAGCCACGGCCAGTTCTAATAGAAAGGATTGCTGATTGACTTCTACAAGATAAATTAAATCCTGTGGGTTGGTTTGAGTCGTGGTTTAGTTGAAGAGATAGTCATGAGAATTATCATCTCCTCCCTTCACATATCTAATATCACGTTTGACCCTGAAGCCGCCTGCCAAACTTCCAGCTGACTCTTGTGGCACCCAAAATCTCCAGTCCCGTAGTTTTCAGCAGTAGAGCTTACTCACCACCAACAGGTGACCAGAAGTGCTTCCATCATGGCAGAGTTGCACAGCTCATATTTAAGCCCTTTCTGCAGCTCCAGTTGCTTTTGTTGCTGCCACCCTGCTTTTAGTGGAATATTGAAATACCAGGTGAGCCAGGCACAGAAAGGGTAACCATAGCTCTCTAGCTCAGCAATTGCATCACTCCGGCCAAGGTTTATTTTAAACTGTAGGAATTTAAACTGGAAAAGCAAAAAAAGTGAGTGGTACTGTTGCACAGCATTTTAACAGCTCTGAGGCAGAGTAAGCCAAAGCCTTCCCCATATCTCAAACAGTGTTTGGCTGAACACAGAAGCTGATTTTAAAACTATGTCAATATGTGAAGCTTTCGGTGCAGAATACACACTTACTAGATCAGTACATCGGAGTTATGTGGACACCATGGAAAAAGTTGTAATTGGTTAAATGAACGCCCTTCACTGTCACAACAGAGGGGAATGAGAGCTGAAAGGAGGCTTGTTATGGTGCACCCCCTTGAGCCAAGGTGTACTGAATGTGCTGGACTGCTGGGTCACTGGGGTGCCACGAAGTTGTGGATTACCAAGTACCTATCTTATGTCTCCCTTGTTGTCAAGAAATCTGTACCTTCACAGAATTACCAATAAAACAGTCGTAGCAGCAGATTAGGTTTAAAAATCTACCTAATGTAGCGTGAAATTTAGAGTGTATGCTCCAGCGATCAGAGCTGCAGTGTTGACCCATTATGCTCTGCAGTCACATTCTTCCATTTTCACCCTTTGAAGCCACAAAGGGAGGGGGAACAAATAACACACACACTTGCAACCATTTTCTCTTGGGGTTTTTTGGTTGTTTTTTTTCCGAAATAGGGTTGTAGCTCATAGTGCATGTAAGGGTTTGCTTAGAGCTTTGCTTAACTTTTCTTAACTTTGCTTAATAGAATACATTATGGCTATTCATTGTAGTTTGTGACAAAACAGCCTTGGGTTTTCAGACTCATGCAAAGGAAGCATCTTCTTAATTTTTCAGTCTCAGGATTTAGGAAAATTAAGCTGTCATCCTATGCAAGTTAAGAACAATCAAAACTTTATCCTTTAGCTTACAGTGAAATGTAGTTCACTGAGAGTCAGCGAGGCAGAAGACAGCGTGGTATCTATAGCTTGTGTTATAAGTCAGAAAGCTGCAGCCATGTTAGAAAAGGTATATATGATATTCTGCCCTGCCTTAGCAATTATGCTGTAGTAGTAAATATGAATTTAATGTTTTTCACACTTTCTTCTCCTTCTCTGCATTGATAAGAAATAAATAACACATACTTTGTAGTCGAAAAAGTTCAGAGAGACTGTTCACATATGTAAACTCTGTTTTTAATCTCAGATCAGATATACTTAGTGGTATTAGCAACTAGTTTAACTTTGCATTTCTGGGCCTAGACTGAGTTGTTGTCCCAAAGAGACCTGCAGCTGGTCTTAGCTGAAGTAATATTGTGTGAATAGAAGAGATCAATTTATGTCCATATTACAAAATGACTAGATAAACCATCTTATTTCCAAAATCTGAAGTTACGTCCTAATTTGACTCACCGAGACTTGTATGCTGTAATATGATAGAGCTTGAACTGTGGCAAAATAAGACTCCTGTCTTCCATTCTGACAGATCTTGTCAAAGAGTTTGTGAAGCGTTCTGTCCTACTGTGTCAAGTCAAGTAATGTTGGAATGTCCTGGAAGTATCCCCAGTGTGCAAATTGAGCACTGGTTTCCCCATAATACTTGTAGAAATTGAATTTCCAGCACAATTTTGATGAAAAAAGACCAAAGATATGACAGTGTGACTAAAGAAATTTTACTTTTGAGAAGAAATAAAGAATTCTGAAGGAGGAAGTGGTCTTTGATCTTTGTCTAAAAAAGTAGTATTTTCTTTTTTATGGTTATATATTCTAAAGAAAATAGAAACCTTCTGTTCTGTACTTTTTGCAAAAATGCAGACTGTAAGCATGCGTCTCACAAAACTCTTATTCCTACACAGAGACATCTTGAAAAACCGAGCATATTCCTTTCATGTTACTGTTGAGCACAGCAACTTGTGCTATTTGAGACCTACTGTTGTTTATTGAAACCTTCACAAAAGACCAAATGGTTGTAATTGTTTCACGGTTTTATTGCCTATCACAGAAATTCTAGAGAATGCTGCAAAACAAGGGGGTTACTAGTATTTGACTGTTTATATCACATAGTCTGACAAAAAGAAGAAATGCTTCTGTTAAATTTCCTAGGGGATTTTAAGAAATCCAGAACTATGTATATACACATTTCAGCTGCTGATGAACTATTGTATTTCTTACATTTGGTAGCACTCTCTCAGCATGAAACTATTTTCCACCATATCTTCAACTGTGAGAGTACCATCAGGCAACAGTGATGGGAATCTGATTTCCCAGGTTCCACTGTCATCTGTAAAACAGCTCCAGGGATACAGAGCTGTAACTACAACCAGAATCTGGCCTCATCTCCTGAACTGAGGACAGCACTCAAATATACATGCATGACAGTTCCTGGGCACAGATTTTGTGATAATGGGATAGGGAAGAGTCAGGGGAACCATAATGCTTCCCATTGAACCCCCTGCTATGACACAAACATTTTGGATCAATGGATGCTGAAATGACCACACAGCTGGGCAGCCCTTCTTTTCACACCGTAGTGGTTGTGAGCCACTAATGGACCTGACAGCCCTTGCAGTGTCTAATGTTTTTCTTTATCACCCCTTCAAGTTATTAGAAGGACAATCTTGGCTGTCAGTGCAAAGAGATTTCCAGCTCTTCTTATTCAGTAAGAGAAGATAAAAAGCAAAAGACAAAAAACAAACAAACAAACAAAGGGGTTTAGAATCTCATGATTTTTAAGACAGTTGGATGATTCTGTGGAGTTTGGTTCGTGATTCTTCAGTGCTTGGGTGTGTGTTTTCTTATTAAAAATTGTCGGTAACATCACACAATAGAAACTGGTTGCATCCCTGTTGGGAAACTACATTTTCCCCTGTGCAACAAGCTCAGGGCACTGTGGGGCCTGGTATATAAGCCAAAAGATTTCTGCATTACAGCATCAGGTTATCATAACCTATCTCCCCCTCCTTCCTACCCCCAGAACTCATCTATATGCTAATTTAACATGACTAATGCCGCCCCACAATATAATGGCTCTAATGTTTTCAGGGGAGGAAAGAGAGTGGAAATAAGCTGACGCTCCTGTTTGATTAGTGAAGTGTCTTCCGACAAAAATCCCAGATTTTCTGATTATGAGGTCTGACTGTGTCAATACTCTGGATACATCTGGTTCAGCACTGAACCAAGCTTGCGGTTAGATTTGAGTTTACATTCCTGTAAGTCAAATGTAAGCAAATGTAAAATAAAATTTTCTCACCTGTTTTTGTGGGAATGACTGATCAAGCTCAACTGTTTGTTTAAAGGGAAAAGCACTGTCATTCCTACTGTCAGGAGCTAGAAACTACCCTAGGTGCATCTGACAGAGCTCCCTGCTGAGTTACAAGATACCTGAGCAAGGATTTGGCTCCTGGGCCTTTCTGGCTTAGTCATACAGCCTGGGGAGCTTTCGGTTTCTCCACAAACACGTGCATTGATAGTCCCTCTGCCCCTTTCCCCGCTTCCTCCCTCACACTCACTGTAACACTATTAAGATATCAAATGCAGCAATTACAACAAGAAAACCCTAATTAGGCAGCAGCAGCTTGTGTAATAAAGGAATCAAGGACATCTGAAGAAAGAGCTAAGAGGAAACACAACAGAGGCTTTCAAATCACAGGCTTCTTGTTCTTAAAGGACTACTCAATGCAGATAGTCCTCCATGAGTTTCACTTCACCAGCTTTCTCTGCACTTTTCTAGGACAAAAGGAGTAATGCCAACATAGAGTCCTGTGGCCATAATCAAATAATAATTGGCCTCGGAGATCACTTATGACAATCAGGGAAGTAATAAGGTTTCTGAATAATTATGAATAATTAGGCACATTTATGAATAATTACACTGTTAATAACTATCTAACACATCCAGTTTTTAAACTGTAATTCAGTCATTATTGATTGGTTAGCCATCATCTTCAATGCAGTTTCCCTACTCATTAACATCCTGATTCAGCCAGGAGCCCTGCAAGGCTGCATTTATTCTTTTGGCATGTCAGAAAAGACAAGTTTTATTCCTGTAACTTCTGAATCCCAAGAAAGAGGAAAACATGCTTAACAGAGCCAGATGTCACTGACCATAGAGAAGGGACATTTTTGGAAGGAAAATACCTTGTTGGTTTCTAAATGTGATGTTAAGACTGTGCAAAGATGCTATGACCATGTGGAATGGGGAAAATAGTTCTATTGTGGCATGTCTGGAGTTTCTGACTGTTTAACTTCCTGTGTTTGGACTGCAAAATTTTTGAGGTATGGAGCATCTTGTATGAAATGGAGTTAGCAGAGCTAATTCAGGATGGCCCCAGCAGCACTCATAAAAATAAACGTTTCTTCAAGAGAGAAGGGCCTGGGGCAACAAATTTCTGCCCTGGGAAGGAAAGGTCCATGGAGCAATGTCCAGCCAGGACCTCAAGCACAGAGGACCTGTTATTGCTCCTCTACCTCTTATTGACACAGCACATTCACCCTGAAGAGCTGGGTCTGACATGGAGGAAATGTGAGCCATGGTCTTGTGTGATTTCAGTACGTTGGACATATGTCACCTGTTTTTGAAAAAGCATTCAGGAGAGTAAAAGATGCAGATCAGGTGCCATGAATTGTAAGTCCCAGTGTGAAAATAAAATAATGCTACAGAGTAAGCATTTTGCATCCGGTAAAAACCAAAACAAACTAACATTTTAAAATTCCTTTTATTTCCAGGACATGAGTAGCATTCTGAATGGTTTTTGAAGAAATGTCTGTATTTATTTGGTGTTTACCAGTCCAGACAGGTAATACAGGATAGCAAATTACATGGTGCACATAAAGAGAAGTTCTTAAATCACTCCACTTTGCTTTAAAGAGTATTAACCAAAAATAAATGTCATAGATAAGTACTCTACCTGTATGATTTTTACATTTCTATCCATTCCCCTGGAAAGAATCCTGATTCATTTTCCCTTTGGAGGAATTTACTTTCTGCTTTTTCTCCACAGCTTTATAATGCATTTCTGTGCCACAGTGCACTGCTTTTATACTTTAGATCAGAAAAAAAAAAAGGAAAACCATCACTTGTTAAGGTTGTGGCTCAAACTATGTTTCAGGCTCTGCAAGGGTCAAAGCAGCTGTGATAAACTCTGTTATCACTTTCACAATCTTCAAGCACAATCTTTCTAATCTCCTCCTGAAGGCTCTGAAAGGAGAAGAAAATAGACCAAACCACTTAGCAGGAAAAGTGAGTGAGTGAATGTTGAATGTTTGTTAAACTAGAAGTGGCCATTTCTGAAAAGCAGAAAAAGGTCCCAATGTATAATTCTGAGAAGGAGCTGTGAAAGACTGGCTCTTCTAGTTTAGTTTTGACATGCTAAGATATGGCATGAAAAATGGCTAAGAAAAACTGCCTTCTTTTCACTTTCAGGTAACAAAAATGACAAATCTCTATCAAAGATCCTAAAAAGTCCATTATTTTCTTTTCATACACTGCCTCAATAAACAGTTGAACTTATTACCATTGAATGTTGTGTAGACTAACATGTTAGAGGGACTCAAAAAGACTGGAGAAGTCCATGGGGCCTCTAGTGACCAGATATGAGCCCTAGCTCACAAACTTTAAACTGGAATAGATGACAAGTACCCCAGGTTACATATAGTCCTTAAAAAAAGAAAGGCAAACCTAGAACATTTAGTTTTCTATCGAGGTATAGATTTTAGCCTTTGTTTCAGTACCAGTAGTTCATCTTCCATTTCTTTCCCTATAGCTGTGGACAGAGGGCTTGGGAATTCCCTGGTAGAACATTTAACTTTAACAGCTGATGTAGTAGATATGTTCAAGGCCAGAATTTCCTGTTGTAATTAGAAACAAGCACTGCTGCTGTGTTTTCTATGAAGACCACAAGCAATCTCTCTGTGAAGACTTTCCATGATTACATCAGATCTGCCATCTAAGTGCATGGCAAAGTTCTTCATATTTAGGGAAAGGGAGAAGGGTGAATGGAAAGAAAAATAAAGCTTTTGCTATGGCTAGCTATTTGTTTATTGGTGTACTTTAAAGTGTCAGGTAGCATTCAGAAACCCTGAGCTTTCTTTCTGGTAATTGTCACTCTGATTGAACTTTGAGTAGGACAAATATTAATGTTTGAGTAAATGATCAAAGCCCAGCAGGAACTTATTGGGAAAAATAAGTAGATAAGTAGTTGTTCATTTCCATCTTGAATTGTTTGATTCTGTTTCAAAAAGATTGCTTTTTACTCTGTGTTGATTTTGTGGTCTACATGAGAAGTGTCTGTTTTAATTTGTCCCCACTCTAGCATACTTTGACAACCACTATTTGACTGAGCTCTGAAGCACCCATAAAAATATTTCTTTTCCTCAGCATGAACATCTCTAGGATCTGTCTCCCCAGCATTAGATTCTGCAAGACTTTTTGTACATCCCTGCTTTCACATCAAAGAGAAATACCATGTTGCAGCTGGTGCCTGTACCAGGGAGGCAGAGAAATGTGAGAGACCAATCTTCTTTCAAAGTGAAAAAGTCACCTTGCACACAGCCACCTGGGGACTCCACACTCTCTCGCCTCTCCCCTGTTGTGCACGACACTGCCCCAGGCCATGCAAACTTCCCCTGCCCCCACCCCAGCCCACCCTTTCATCTTCAATTTGTTCATCCCCACACCATGGATGTCATGGAAAGCAAGGGCCAATTAGCTGAATCTAGTCAGGGCACAGTGATTTGGATCCTGGTTTTTTTGAAAAATAGATCCAAAAAGGTACATTCAAAGTGGTTCCTGACTACAACCATCAGTGGTGGTGAAATGCTGGCAACCTGGGGCAATGAGAGGCAGAGCAGAAAGAGGACACCTGGGGGGGACCAAGTCCTCACGTTAGCTATGTGGGACACAGATTTGAGACCATGATAACTTCCAGTGAGTTCTTTGGTTTCCATTAAACATCATTAATGTTTTCAAAGAAGCATGAAATCCACACTCCTGATTCCTCTGCTCCCCCTCCCCCATCCATGTCCCTCCTGAATCACAAAGGGGACCTTCTTTTGTTATATTTGGATAATTATTCTGCTGTCTTCCCTCCTGCTACCCGCTAAACATCCGTGATTGATGAAGGGAACACATTGAGAATTTGAGATGAAAAAGTGAAGAGAGAGTAAAGCTGGGCAAATGAGCCAGTGGGTTGAAGCACTTGGGACATTAGAGGGTGTCAAGGATGGCAAATGACTTCATTGAAGTAATGATGATAAACATTTTATCCCTGTGCATATATGTGCATTATACCTAACGATCTCAAGCGTAAGTAAGTGAAGAAAGACACTAAATAAATCATACGAACAGGCCCTAAATGGGAATCCCTAAGGAATAGGATCTGAATTGTAAATGCGTGCCTGAATTTCACACATCAAATTACAATAAGGAGATTGATATTTTAAACAGCTCTGTACTTAAAGGGTACTGTATCTAGTCCTGAGGATTTTTCTTTTGCTTAGGGTTTGGTTTTTTTCAGTTAAACTGTGTGTTTGTGTGTATACCTACACATACACATATGTGTAAGTGTAAATTCATTAAATGAGGTACTTTACATATCAGTGGGTTGCTCTGGGTTTCATTAGCATCTCAGAGACTGGCTAAAATGTGTTTTTTTCTGCCTGACTGAGATTTTTGAAGACATAAATTCTCAGGGACAAGCTCTCTTCTGTTACACCAAAGGAAATAGAAAAGAAAAATCTCTTGCTTTAAATGAACTTATTCTAAACTTGATCTGATGGAAGTGGAAATACAATCTGACACTTACACTAACACTTTTTTAAACTTTGTCCCTCCCTTCCTCAAACTGTGGAGCCAAATTCTTAGCTGGTGTCAACTGGCAAAGCTTCTTGAGCTGTCAGCAGAGCGTGCCTGTTGGCATGAGCTGATTTGGTCCAGTAGCTTCAGAAATAGAGAATGAACTTGAGTATTAATGGGAACAGGTTTTATGCAAAGCAAATTATACTAGAAATGTCATCCCATTCCCTTCCAGTCTCAGACATCCTAAAATCATCAAAGTACAACTGCACTATTATAAACACACATTAATAAATCCAATAAGGTATGGGAAAGCTTCCAGGCTGGAAGAAATGGAAATGTCTAATAAAAGGTAGCAACACTATNGAACCTTTTAAGTATCAACTCTCTTGGCTTTTTCCCAGAAGACTGCCAGCCCTGCACACAGAGTTCCTTTCCCAGGTCTTGATCTTAACTGGGAAATTACATTCTGCATTTAATTGCAATATGCATTGGTTCTTTGTGTTGCTGCTGAGGATGTGTAGTCCCACATGCTCACATATATGTACATTATACCTGCATTCTTATTTACATGTCTGTGTGTTTGTGTACACACACATATACACACACAGTTATTTTGCATTGAGGAAATATTTGTACCGCATACCATGCCATAAGTAAGAAATTTAACCCATGCCCTGATTAAACCTTGTCCATTATGAGGAATCTGGAAAGTGAACACATGAAGTATGCATTTTTCATTTAAACAAATCCTTCCTGTTACAGACACTTATAAAAACAAAAATCCATGTATTAATTTTTAAACAATTTCCATGTGCCTGGTGGTGTGTAAAGCATAGCAAAAGGTCATGCAGTAGCTTTAAGTGTAAGGGCTAGATCGAGGACCCACTAATGTCATTCTCTGAAGCCAATTCCAGTCTTTGCCCGGAAGAGAAACAATCTTTGAGTATTGAGGACGAACTGCTTTAAGTTTCTTTGATTTTCAAAATGAATATATTTCAAAGTGTTGCTAAATTATAAGTAAGTTTTCCTATCAGCTCTGCAACCACTTTTATTTTTACTGGAAAAATAGAACTCCTTTTTGAAATAAGAAAAGACACATCCACTAATTATTTATATTAGCAAACTATATTTTTTATAAACTGTTAAAAAAAAAAGTGTATTACATCCTGTAGTCACTGAAGGAATGCTCAATTCTTCACTAGATTTATTTGACTATTGATTGATTTTCAGAAATATGTTGACACAGCCCTTTCTGTGAAAAAGTCACTTCCCTTTTCTTTCATTCCTAAACTGGTATGTCATATTTTTTGCTTTTTGCATGATTAATGTGGCTCTGAAAGATTCAAGAATCAATAAACATATGCTCAGATGGAAACATTTGTATTTTAAATGTATCCTATCATCTTAGTTTTCCAGCCATTCTGCTAAATATGTTTCCTGTTGACTTAATAGGTGTGAGTGGTGCAGGTAGTGATAACGTAAAAAGTCTTCTGATCTGACCAAGGCCTTTTCATGAAACCAAATCCTCCTTGCACATTCAGGAATGTGGTGTATCTGGTACTATTTTCTTCTCCCTCCAGGTCTCCAGGAAGTATTTTTCTTATTAGATTTGGTTGGTTGGTTGGTTGGTTGGTTGGTTGGTTGGTTGGTTGGTTGGTTGTTTTGAGGTACCTCTATTTCTTCTCGCCATCCTGGAAATATTTTGTACGACACTGCACACGACACAGCTAGTGCAACACATCTCTTCATGTCTTCAGCCAGCAGAGAGCTTTACATTCTCAATTTCCTCTGGCTTCCTTAAATGCTCAACGTATTCAGTGTATTGCAGGATCAAACCTTCAGTGGATATCCCCTGGGAAATCAAAAGAAAGATTCCTTCAAGCCAGCTAGCATCATATATATTCAATGAACACAAAGGGGATGAGACAGAGCATAATCCAGTATTGAGGGATTTTACTGGCGTGATATTGCAAAGACTGTGTTAGTCCATGTTGAGAAACACTGCAGGTTTTGTGAGGCCTAAATGTGTGTTCTCTGTCAATGCAAGAATCTGCCCCTTAAGTGGTCACAGTACTCCTGTTTCCTAACCCAGAATCAGAAACTGACTGCCCAACTGCATGAGCTTGGCCTGTACTGATCCTTCAAAGTGCTGCAGTGGAGAGAAGGGGAAAGAAATATTTTACTGGTGGGATTCTTTTTACTCCTCAGCAGATTTAATACTATGTACTTGGAACTTTGCAGAAGTATGAAATACTAGTCCCAGTCCCAGAGAAATGGATCAGTGGGTGGGTCTATGCAATAACCCATAAAATCCATTTATAAATGTTGCCAGCATCTTCTATTACATCTACGGAGCCTCTGCAACATTTCATACTGTTATGAAGGGTCCTACATATCTTTATGGTATTGCATGTGCTCCGTGGTCTAAGCTGTAGCTAGGAAATAGGTACACCACTGTAAATGCAGAATTTGAATGTAGGAGCAGCAATCCATTCCAGGAGAGGCAGGAGGAAAACCTGCTGAAAAGCACAGTTAAGCCTTTTGTACTGTGGAAATGAATCTGGTTTTGGTGCTGGGGGCTGAGTTTATATTGATGCACAGAAGTAAAACAAGAGTATTCAGACAAGTGGAACATGATCTGATAAGCCTGGAAATAACTCGGTCGGGCTATCCAGCCTGAATGACATCCCTGTCTGTGTCCTTTCAACACATTTGATTTGAGTACAAGCTTCCCAGAGGAAGGCTTTTCCTGTGCTTTCTGTCCTGCTTCACTACTTCACAAACTCCCTGATGGCAGAAACACTGCAGGTTAATGTGAGAGGAGAGCTATGCACTTTTCTAGAAGGAACAATATTTCTTCTGTGGTTTTTTTTTTTTCAGCATGCAACCTGACTGTCCTTTCAATAAGTACTAACCAAGCCTTTTACTTACTCTGCCAGCTTAATACAGAAATGATGTTGTACATTTATAAGCATTTGTAAGATGCTTGAAATCTGTGTGTGTACATGAATAGATAAAACCAGAAATAGGTCTGCTCAGGTTTTTCCACTGTGAAGGAGATGAAACAATTTTTATAAACTTCCCAGAGCACATTTTCATTAAGGTAGATATTCACTGAATGAAACTTTTGCAAAATGTATATCCTCATAACACAAATAAAATGCAACAAGATTTGTGCCTGAAGATTCATATATATGAATAATGTTCACACAATGCCAAATTTCACTAAACTTAATATAAAGATTTCTATTCGAACTATAGTCTTCAATTTGCACGATTTATGCCCTAGCGGTTACATGACTGCATTTATCAGAAAGGGGCTGATCTTCTGGGAGGTAATTCTACTAAAGCTTGTGATCATTTGGCTCTTGATCAGTGAAATGAACTGAATCTCATTTTCTATGTCTGTCTCTTTGTGTGTTTTCCACTCTCATATGCTTTAACTCTGACAAGAAGAATACATATTTCAAATCAGGACATGAATCACCTGCCCACAAATCAGCCAAATGCAGGCTCTGCATCTAGCACCATCTTTAATATTTCTCTTATGCATGATAGTCGTCCTATCCACAATAAGCGTGGATTTTAGAAATATGAAATATTTTATATGTGGAGAAGTAGATACACCCCACTCTTGTTCCTTAAGCTTCACAGTACATCCTATTGTCTAAGTGTTTGCTTGTGAGCAATCAGGCACATTATAGGTGGGTGGGAGATCAGCAGTCTTCAGAGTCACACTGATACCTCCAAAGCTCCCATCATGTACCCATTACCACTGGTTGAATGTGTTGCCTTTGGGAGAGGAATATTGACTCAAGTCAGAAAATTGGGGCAGCTCAGGAAAACCTGAGCATGCAAAGATGAGGATGCAAAGGTGAACAAGTTGACTCTCAGGCTATGCCAAACAATGAAGACCACCAATACAGTCTCATTAATGTGGTTACTTATCCCTGAAAGAAACGTTATTGACTGCTGTGATATCAGTTGGATTAATCAATTAATAAACAGTCTTTTCATCTTAATAAGGAAGGAGAGAATAATCTTGACTAGATTAAGAATGAGAGAATAGAAATAGCCAGATAACCGTCTCTTAAAATAAAACAGGGTAAAACTCTTCAAACTTTTTCCAAAAACATGATTTTGGTTTAAAAAAAAAAAAAAAAGGAAGAAAATTAAAGGGAAAGAATCACCAAAAGCACCTTTTTTTTCATGACTGGTGCCTCTTCTGCAGCTGTGAGCACATTCATTTCTCCATAATCCCCAGCAATGCAGAAGAAAGAGGGCCTTCAGGTGAAAGGTTACCTACATTTATAATGTCAGGCACTGAGGCTGGTGAGGTAAAAGGTAAATGGTAATTTTATCATTAGCGTGCCTGATCCCTTGCCCCGGCCATATCTCATAGGAGACGTTAGGAACGGCTCACCTGTCAAGATGCAAACACTTAAAGGTCAATGCTCACAGAAATCTTCAGGAGCTTACAACTGAATTGCTGACACCTTTTATTATCACCGCTTAAATAAATGATTCAAGTGGCGAGACAATGGTAAGACTGGTTTAATGTCAAGATTTACAGGAGGAATTCTTGGAACATTATTTTCTAAAGTCTGACTACATGGATACGATTTCTAAATTCTAGCACTGGATGAACAATGATGTGGATTTCACACCATTTAAAGGAGTTTAAACATCCCTCTTTTGCAAGACTTTCCAGCATTGCACAAGGACAGAGTTCTACTTCTATTGGAGCAGTGAATGCAGATTCCTGAATCCACTATCAACCTAGTGTACAATGTTAGAAAACTCATTTGACCTCTGTGCATGAGAAGTGGATAGTTATGACTCATGGGAGGATATCTTGCAACCTAATGACAAATTTTTTGGAACGTCAGCTATATTTCATTATTACGTAATGAAGTAATTGGGTAAAGATTCTTTCTTGTTTTTCAAGGTGTTTTCACATAAAAACCCCTTAAATGTGGATACATCAGCATCAGGATTTGCAAGAGCACTAAGGTTTATACATGCATGCAATATTTACAGGATCAACTACTGTAATTCCAAGGGGTGAGTGTAATTTACTCCTGGCACTGTATCCCACAGCTCCCATTGCCAGTAAAAGGGCCAGTCAGATATACAGGACCCTGAGTGATTTGAGATTTGTGTACATGTTAAAGCTGCCTTACATAAAGTTTCACCAGTAGAGGATACCCTAAGCATCCACCCCTATAAAGTAGCAATATTTTCTCTTTGACACTACAAACACAACAACTGATTCTTAGTGTGTGATGCAAGCCCTCTGCATCTGTATCTCTTTTGTCCTCCCCAGACATTGGTCACTGTTCTCATTAATCTGCTGTCCTCTGCCTTGTCTCAATCTACTCCATCTCTCCTCAGAAATAATATATTCACTTCCTTTGACTTAGTGACATTCAAATTTTCTTCTCCAGGTAATGTTCCACATGCTTTTCCCACATGTTTAATGAACCTTCTTCCCAAAACAGCTGCATACACTGAAACTGTCGGATGAAAAGCTCCATTTCTCCTTCCTGCCTATCACCTACATCACCAGTACACTGTGGTGCCCACACTTTTTTCCTGTATTATTTTGTTCCTGCCATCTTCTTCCTGTGCTGCCTGAAGAGATAATGCAGTAATAAAAGCAGTTTAAATGAGAAAAAAATAAATAGTTGTGTTCCCAAAGAATGCATATTTAAAGAAACTGATCAAAATCAAGAACTGCAGTGAAAGTACAGATAGTGTATATGAAAAACAGATCTGTCATAGAAGCTTCATTCATCCAAGTGCTTTGCTAGGAAGAATAGCAGGTGAGCCACACATCTCTGGCTGTTTGCACCACAACAGTACTTGCAGAGAATTAAGGCATTGCTACAAGAGGATGCACTTACTGAGTGTAAAACTCGGGACAGGCTTCTGGTTCTGCAAATCTCTTACTTTTTTTTCCTATGATATCCTATACAGTGATATGGTCATATGTGACTTTTCATGATTTCATCAAGTAATGTAATTCTATCTAGAAACATATGAGTAAATGTTATTGCAAGGCTGTAATCTCACTTTAGCTTTCACATTTATAAAATGAGAAAGAATGTTGCACCTCCAGAGGGCTGCTAGGTATAAGGCTGAAATGCGGTTTAAGAAAACATTTTTGTATTATTTATTGATAATCCCTCTTTATTAATAACTATAATTTATTATTATCATTCTTACTAATTGTGAAGATCAAGGACACCAGAGATTACTATGTATTTAACTTCTAATGAAATGCAGTATTTCATCTTTCTTTGCCATCCTCTTCTGAAATGGCTTATTGTCTGAAGGCGGGTATTTTGGGAAAGAAGGAAAATAATCGTGTATCAAAATTTTTGAAATCAAGAAGTCCTCAACAGAAATGGGAACAGACTCCAAATCACTTGACATGTCGGGAAGGTTCATCTAAGGCTCGAATGACCTTGGACCTTGATTGGCAGTGCTGGACATAAAGTGCTTCAGAAAACTGAAATGCTTCTGCTTTCCCAATAATTCAGCATGCTTGGTTGGCATCCCTTCTAAGGTATTATCCCTCATTGTTACCTGCACAGCAGGGGTATATCAGTGGAAGATAAAAAGCAATGGGAGCCCTGGTGCATTTAGCATAGCATGCAGTATTATTTGAGTTCTGTGTGACCAACTGTCTGAAACCTTGCACGCCCTTGCATGTGTGCTTGTGGCACCCTCTCCACAGGGGCGTCTGGCTGCATAGGCAGAGCTTTAGTAGAAACTCACGTGCCAAGAGTATTACAGAATTCACTGGAGCAGACCTCAACTGAGCCAAAGATTTAACTATGACTTACTTTACACAGCAAGTTATCTCAGTGGGACTTAAACTTAGCCTGACACTCCAGCACTTAGCTGAGTCAAGGATGTAATAAGTGAAGTGCTGGAATTACAGTTGCCATTTCATAAAATGAATCATATAAAATATATACTTTTGAACTCAGCTACAGCTCTCTACCTTCAGAGCTGCTTTCATGGAATTTAATACACAGAATAAAACTGCAAAAACTGCAGTCTTTCTTGCCCTGCACTCGTCTTGTGCATCAAAACCTTCTGTACTATCTCATTTTTGATCTGTGATTAAGATATTGTAAAACAGTTTATAACCATTATAAAAATATATTTACTTTTTTACCCAACCACTTGAGGAAGACATCAGGTAGTAACAAAATTAATTTTATTACATGCCTTTCAGGACACAAAAGAAATAAAAAGCTTTCTTTTTTATGTCAGTATTATACAACTGTGTTTAAGCAAAACACCTGCTATGCCTCACCTTTTTATGTTGCTTCGTTGTTTTCCTTGTTTGCTTTGAAATATTTATTTTCCATACCATCAGAAGCACTCAAAGAATAATCAACAGGTGATATTATCCTAGCAAACACTCAGAAAAGCTCAAAGAGAGAGAGGCTTCCTCCTTTGCTTACCATGCAAAGCTATTTCTTTTTGGATCACAGTGGTCCCTATTTGAATTCTGACTGTGAACATGTGCAGAACATGCCACTGCCTCTGACACCAGCTGGTTACTTGCACATGTGGAAATAGACTCCCCTCAATATGGAAAGTCAGCTCTGTGTTGCAGCTCTCGTCTGGATGTTGACATGTTAGATAACAAAGAAGTTTGTTGTAATGTTATTTGAACCGCGACAGTGTGCCCCAGCCAAACCATCTTTAGTGCTGTATAGATTTAAGATTCTGGTGGGTGTTGTATGGATTTGGGATTTTGCCACTGTGAAAAATGCTTATACCACGTTTGCTATCTTGTCTACAAAAAGCCCTATAGAAAATAGTAAACATTGTGGGAGCCCAGGAATGGGCTGTAGGCAGTCTTGACCCTGATGAATTACAGCTGTGTTGAACCAGGTGTTTCTACTAAGGGCCAGAGAGCAGCTGACCCTCGGGGAGGTGCCTCGTAAGAGAGAGGAGAGGAGCCGAGAAGGGAAATGACTACTGCTGAGAAAGCATGCAAGCAGCACAGGAGAGGACTACTACAGAGAAAGCATGCAATAGCATCAAAGAGAGAGAGACTAGAGCAGTGCTACCCAGAAAGAAAGCAGGACTGAAACAGCTGTAGGTGATAGCAGCTTCCTTTGTAGCCCATGGACTGAGAGTCAGGTTTTTTGTTTACTGACAGAGGTTCTCCATTTTTAATGCAGTACTGCTGATGGAAACCAGCCACTAACAGGTGGAATGTGACAAAACGTATCCAACTCAGCACCTTTTCCCTACAGAGAAGGATAACTGATGCACTTGCACCTCTCCACAAAGATGGAAGGTGCTGCTCTGACCATTTCCAAGAATGGAAGAAGGCAGAGGTGCCTAGAGGCATGCTTACTTTTATATCTGTTGATATATGCAGCCATAAACTCCAACATGGTGTAAAACTACTCATTCTGTATGCACAAGAAAGTGAAATTGAGAAAAGAACTGGGCTGGTTATTCTGAGACATTCTTGGCTTGAGAGGTTGATATTCTAATACAGGATCAGACCCTCCTTCCTTTCTGTGTATCCACACAGACTAATACAAAGTGTTCACAGATCACAGGTAGTTTGATGTGGAAGTATCTGACATTTACTTTTTCTCAATGGAAGTGACAAAATAACAATACACAAGAACATAGCATTTGGTCATAGCACTTCAGGATAATGGTTGCCCTTAAATGTGGTTACATGGTCTTCAGGTAGCTCTTTCCTCCATGCTTCTGCTGCCTTAGAGCACGCTTTTGTGTGCACATTTGTGGAATCAGACCTCACTGCAGCAGAGGAACAGAGAGTCAGACTAATGTATTCTAATACCTCCTAATGCACACCAAGTTTTCTTTGTTGTTATGTTTCTTAATAACCTCCAAATGCAAAATATGTAGGAAGCCATGCATAAATTCTGGTTATAGCGTCATCCCCTAAGAGACAAACACAGGCAGCAGTGTTTTTATGCGAGGGGGGAAAAAAAGAACATCCGATTTTCCACTACAAAACAGGTGCACTCAGGTTTTCAAAGTACATCACACTTGTCTCTCTTGTTTATTTAATCCTAATTTATCAGATCAAGACAAAGAATAGTACAGTTTGGTTTTCTGGCTTGTTCATGTCCACAGCAAAAAGAAGGTCATTGCATTTGGGTACTAATCTACCAGTGCAGTAAGCCGTGATTAAAGTGTCTTGGTAATGTTCTCAGAAAAGCATCACAACTGCTTGAATCCATATCCATCCATGGCCAGAGAAGAGGGGATGCTAGTCTGGTTTGGTTAAATACATATAAACTTATTCCCCAGTCAGTCAGCCAGAGCAACAGCCCTGCATTTCAGCAAGCAAAATAAAAAAGATTGCCTGGGGTCAGGATAAAAGCAAAGGTATGCAGGGCCATGAAACAGTTTTCAGTGTTATCATTGCACTTCAGAGGACCCAATAGAGCTCTCCCTGGGGATCATAAGTGACCTCAGCTCTCCTTATAAGTTTCTTATGCCTCTAAATGTATTTTAATGCCCACCTAGAAGGTGAAGGGTTAAACAAGGAGGACGACGGAGGGAGTGGGCGAATGTGTGTTTTGGATTTGTGTTACGTTCCAATTCTGTCAAGGAGTCTCAGCTTTGGACAGATAAGCAGGGAGGGAAGTAGTTCTTAGAATAAAGTGAAATGAAGGTGCAATGTAAAAAAAAAACTCACTTCAACCTCTGAGTGAAGTTCTGTGTGCCTGAGCCACGTTTCCCCTGCTCCCACTGCTGCAGCTTCTCCTCTTCTTTTTTCATAATCGTCCCTGTTATGAGTCTTTGTTCACAAAGGTGGAAAACACAGAGAGCTCTAATGATGCATTATCACAGGTCAGGGAATGAAGCACATAAATCTCCCTGGCATTTGCCTCCACACAATACCTCTAAAAGGACAGCAGCATTCCTTAAAGATGTAGCTTTTCCCCAATCAGATGACTCAACGAGGCGATGTACCTGTGGGCTTTTGCCAGCATAATCACCTTTTCCTTTCACTGCTCCTTGGACAGCTCCGACCCTGTCTGCTTTTCTTTAGTCTGCCGTGTTTTCTGTAATGAAGACTAGAATTCAATTGTACATCTGGGACTAATAGCTTTTAAACCTAAATTATTTCTCTCACAATTACAGTCAGATTGTCATAAACATACAAGCAGTGAAGTACAGAGAGATGCTTTCACTGTAAAAGCCATTTTGAAAGCAAAACTTCAGTCTAATTTAAAGATGTTAATGTTGTTACAGTTGGAGACTGATGGAGCTGTCTTTGAAGACCATGTCAGTACTGCAATTGGCTTAGTTTACATCAACAGAAACCTGGATTGTACAGAGGATTGAGAGTAAGACTATGTATAAAATGTCAGTAATCAATGGCAGTTGTGTTATTGTCATGACAGTGTGATGGCAGTTCAGTGAAGCCATTATTAATTTTTCATAATACCACTGAAAGCAGAGACTTCCAAAGAAATAACAAGGTTTACTATATATTACACAAACAATTATCAAGGATACAATAAAATAGAATAGAAAATTTTGTCATCTACTCTGAGAAGAATCTATCTTTTAAACCAAAGATCATTGTACAGGTTCTCTGCTGTTGTAAATGGAATAACATCATCACTATAGTTAATGCACTATTTTAGACCAGCTGGGTATTAGAAATGTGCAGCTTAATTTATGATGGCTTCCTTCACATGTAGATATTACACTGGTGTTGACACTGTGAAGATACCAACATTGTCATTTTGTAGGAATCTAAATCCCAGTTCCTTGCACCCTGTACTAGAATGACCAGTTGCACATGGAAAAACAGTGCATTGAGGAGTTGATTAACACTTGTGATGTTGCCAAAATAATGGCAGTTGTTCTTAGGGCACCGTTGGCCGTATGGAATCAAGTGCAATACTGGCAGTTCCTACTGGCTTTGAGTCTTCCATTGATAAACACTTATATTTTAATAAAGAATCAAATATTAATGTAACTGGAAGTCCACTCTCTTGTAAAGAAAAAATTCAGTGCAAGCAGTGATGGCCTTCAATATGCTACCAGTCCTGTTATTACAACTGGACTGACAATAGACTCAGATTGTGCATTTAGGAAATATGGCTTGTACAGGCTCTTCCTGTCTAGGATCCTACAGTCCTTGTGGGAATTCTAGTAGACCTTAACAAAGTCATTTTCCCATTCTCCATTTCTTTGTTATGACTTAACTACCAGTGGACATGAGTGTCATTATTTCTACTGTTCTCAGAACTATCTTTTTCAGAATGAAATTCCATTTATTTTGCACAGTGCTCATCTATTTATTTCTCTCTTTCTTAATCTGTGCTTCATCCTGCTTTGTACAGAACAGTTTTGCAGCTGTTAATATAAGCAGAATCTTTCCTTCTATTTCCAGAATGATGGTTACACATATTTCTTTTCTTGGTGTGCTCAGAACAGCATGATGCTTCTAAACAAGCTAGCAATCATTTTCCATCAATTTCAACTCTTGCTTATGGTTTTAAAACAAATTTATCTCAATTACAAAAGCATTTGTGACTGTGTTCTTCAATCTACTTATTTTACATTCTCTTTCATGAACATTCAGAATGATCAAAGGTGCTTAATTGGTCCCTTGTTAAAACTCTTTGGTTGCTGGGCTTTGACTTCCTCTGCATTGCCCTCACAGGATTCTCTTCCTTTTATTCATACAATATTATAAAGCTATTGCATCTAGTTACTTCCAAAGCAGAACTGAAAGTTCCTTTTCAGTGCGCTGCCCCTTTTACCACTGTCAATGGGAATGAAGTTGCTCTGCAGATTCAACATGCTGATTGTACTGGCAGTTTCATAAACAGCCATGAGACACTTGGTGTGAAAAATAGTAATGCTTATATTGAATTTGCATTGTGCAGTGCACATCTCTCCCTGCAGAGTAGAGGGTTTGGTTAACCAGTGTTTCATGACAGCTGTATCTTACTTCCTATGAAAACAGCAAGGCATCAGCTGAGAGGAGGAGCCTTAGCACAATGAATTTAAAGTATGTTAATGATGAAGTTAAGTGCATACAACCATCAGCAAGTGTTGGTGAATCTGAAAACAGACACAAATCAGACACAGGGAACTTTGTATTCACCAGTAAAGATGGTAGCACAACTGACTCCATAGATAAGAGCAACATCCATGGAGGAAACCCCAGTGACAGACATCAAACTAATGATATATACCTGCTGAGAACTTGGAATGAGAAAAAGATTAGAGAAGAGGGTTAGAGAAAGCACAAAAAATACATTGGTTTTTACACAAAATTAGATTCCTTGCTGCTTCTGGATTATTTTGGTTAATATTTGTCCTAATGAAGACCTAGAACAGTTTCAGAATCAAAGAATCCCCAGGATTTGATAAAATAATCAAAACCAAAAAATATTTACCCAATAATAAACAAGTTGCCAGATAAGATATAAGAAAGAGAATTTTCCTTCATCTTTGCCAACACTGTAAAACTGTAATTGCTGAAGATAAACTATCATATTCAGCTGTAACAACTCCTGAAGAACATTTCATTGCCTGGATTCTTTTTATCCTTGTCATCATGTTTTCACCATATTTATAAAAAAAGATGGCACAACCAATCTTCCACCCAGAAATGCAGAAGTTCTGATCATACAAATGTTTTCTGTGATTCTAACTACAGCCCCTTCATTTTTAAGGGGTTCTTCCCACGGGACTCTCTGAACAAGTGTCCCAGCTGTGCTCCCTCCCAATTTCTTTTATGTGCCTTCTCACCAGCAGAGCATGAGGCAAACAAAAAAAAAAAAAAAAAAGTCCTAGACTTAGGATAAGCACGACTTAGCAAAACCCAAAATATCAGTATGTTCTCATTCTGTATCCAAAACAAGAGCACTGATCCAGCTACTGAGAAGAAATTAACTTTATCCCATCTGAAAACAGGACATACCCTCAGCCTCCTCACCAGCGCGGCAGTACAAGAAGCTGAAATGCCTGGACTCTGTGCAAAGGCTGCTGAGCAATAAGAAAAACATCCCTGTATTATAAACATTTTCAACACAAATCCAAAACACAATCGCATGCTAGTCACTAAAGAAACTTAACCCTTCCCCAGTCAAAACTAGCAGACTGAGCAACAAGTTTTGAATTTTTTTCTATGATATAGAAGGAGCAAAATTCAGGCACCAAAGCCTTCTAGTTCTCATTATAGTACAGAGGGTCATTTTTTCAAATGGTTAAACTTTATCCCCAGGCTTTCAGGATTATATGCTGTAGAATTATCAAGAAAAATCTCATTGCATTAAGAAGCAGCTGTTTCTTTTGAAAAGACAGAGACAGTGGGGTTTTTTGTTAAAAACAAAACAAAAACAAGAAAGCCTTATCACATAAGCAGCATGAACTTATATGTGGAAAAAAAGTTTATAATTAAAATTGACATTTCCCTAGCTCTTGTAATAGTAAAAAATATACTCAAGCTAATCTTTTTTATGTAAAAGGAATGGTGTTTCATTCATCTGTGTCTTAAGTGTGTGCCTAACACCCAAGTGTGAAACTTATAGAGCCCCTCACCTGTTCAAGTACCTTTGTAAAGTCAGGACATGATTACAAAAGCCTATCTGTTTAAGCAAAATGAAGAAAGACTTCACAACAGTTCAGTAAGTTATCCTGCCATTCCTTCAAACAAATCTCATCCAAATATTTCACCTATTCAGCATCCTTTCTTTTGCATTAATTTGCTTGCAGACCTGGTATTTATGCCAACCCCTCAGGATTATTGAGGTATATGTAAGAGGAGATGGAATGGAAATATGCTGTACTTATATGGTAAGGGATTGAAGACAAGATCTTTCCCTTCTTGTTTGCTAGAATTTTTTATCATTTTTTCATAAATAAAAATAAAAATCTTCAATGCCCTCTTCAAACAGTGAAGGGTAGTCCCTGGTATCCAACACAAAATTTTCAGCACAGTTCAACACACAACAGTTATTCTCTGACTCATGATACTCATCTCCTCAAAATATATCTGTATCTCTCATGTTTGTGCTATGTAAATGGAGCCACTTCAGTGTGCAGCTTTCAAAGGTAATTTCTTTTAACTGGAACAATACTACTTCACAAGTAATTGTGTTGTATATTAGATGAAGTCCTGAAAGAGAATAGTTCAGCTTTTATCTAACCACATGTGATAAATGACCAGCAGAATCAGCCGAGTCAGTAATCAATGGCTGACTACAAAATACACATGTCTGGGAATCCAATAAATTGGTTTGTTTTCAGAAATCCCATCTTATGTTGAATGTGGTGTTTATCAGCATTAATCTTCAATAGTGGCTGCCAGTGGGGCTGTAAGTTATTCATTTGTGTGAGCTCACTGATTGATGTTGTTCATACAAACTTCTATTCTCAATGCAATATCTAGATGGAAAAAACACTTTGCCACGATTAAGGGAATTATTGATGTTTTCACTTTTAGACAGTAACTTCTCATCTAGGATTCACCAATAGCAGCGGATTCAGCAGCTTCAAGTTTTAGGTATTTGTGGCAGCATCATAGATTCAAAGCACGAGGTGAGACTCTAGGCAAAGCTTGCAGCACAGAGAAGCAGGAGATTTGGATAATATTAATACAACTTTATGCCTTCACAGTTCTGTTTAAGATCAATCCCTTGACACTTGCTAGTATGATATCCAAGCTGAGGCACAGAAGAACACTGTTGACACCCAAGGGAACACCCACATAGAGGAACAGTAACCTCTGATCTGCTCACTCTGCCCTCCTCCACTGCCCCACCCATGATGTCACCTCAAAACTGTTACAGAGTGTGGCGGGAACCTCCCTGGAGCATTTTACTTCTTACATTAGGGACATTCTCCATAATCCAGAAAAGAAGCTCTAATATCTCGGTCATCTGAAGAAAATAAAGGAAAAGAGGGCATTCTTATTTATTTCTCTGTCTTTATACCTACTTTAATATCCTAACCACCCACTCTGCTTACATGTCTAGGCAGTTTTTGAATTTTCTTTAGAATACTTTTTTCTTACAAACCAGCTTTAGTCCTGTATCTTTTTTTATCCGCATTTTCATCATGCACTTCGCAATAGACACACATTACCGAAGGAAGTCTGGTTTCAGTTTTAAGGGCTATTTGTTTGAGTGATTGTTGTTTTGTATTGGATGTTAAAAGGAGGGAGACTGGACAGAGACACGGAAACGTGGTGGGATGACTCGCATACCTGGAGTGCTGCACTGGATGGCTACAAGCTCTTCAGAAGAGACGGGAGAGGGAGAAGAGGTGGAGGGGTGGCACTTTATATTAGGGAGGCTTTTGATGCCATGGAAATTAAAATAAATTACGATGAAGTTGAATGCCTGTGGGTAAGAATTAAGGAGAAGGCCAACAAGGCTGACATCCTGCTGGAAGTCTGCTATCGACCACTCAACCAGGAAGAAGAGGTGGACAACTTATCCTACATGCAGCTGGAGGATGTTTCAGGATCACCAGCCCTTGTTCTTGTAGGTGACTTTAACCTACCAGACATCTGCCGGGAACTTAACACAGCAGAGAAGAGGCAGTCCAGGAGGTTCTTAGAGTGTGTGGAGGACAATTTCTTGTCACACCTGGTGAGTGAGCCCACCAGGGGAGGGACTATGCCAGACCTGCTGTTTGCAAACAGGGATGGGATGGTGGGAGATGTGGTGGTTGGAGGCCATCTGGGGCACAGTGAGCATGAAATTACAGAGTTTTCAACACTTGGTGAAATAAGGAGGGGCATCAATAAAACTTTCACACTAGACTTCCAGAGGGCAGACTTTGGCCTATTCAGGAGACTTATTCAGAGAATTCCTCGGGAAGCAACCCTTAAAAACAAAGGAGTTCAGAAAGGGTGGGAGTGCGTCAAAACAGAGATCTTGAGGACACAGGAATAGACTGTCCCTGTGTGCTGAATGACAAGTCGACGAGGCAAATGTCTAGCCTGGATGGGCAAGGAGCTTATGAAAGAATTAAGGAATAAAGAAAAGGGTGTATCATCTTTGGAAGGAGGGTCAGGTATCTCAGGAAATATTTAAGGGGGTTGTTAAGGCATGGAGGAAAAAAAATAGAGAGGACAAAGCTGTTAGAACTTAGTTTGGCAACTTTTGTGAAGGATAATAAAAAATGTTTTTACAAATATATTAGTGGTAAAAGGAAGGATAAGAACAACCTCAGTTCTCTACTGGTTGCGGGAGGGAATTTAGTGACTGCAGATGGGGAGGAGGCGGAGGTGTTTAACATCTTCTTAGCCTCGATCTTTATCAGAAAGACAGTTTGTCCTCCTGGGTTGGTAGATGGTGTCAGGGAGCAGGATGGCCCCCCTGTTATCCAGGAGGAAGCAGTCAGAGAACTGCTGAGCCCCTTGGATGTTCCTAAATCTATAGGACCAGATGGGATCCATCCCAGGGTGATGAGGGAGCTGGCAGATGAGCTTGTGAAGACACTCTCCATCATTTACCTTCAGTCCTGGCTCACTGAAGAGGTTCCAGATGACTGGAAGCTGGCTAATGTGACACCCATTCACAAGAAGGGTAGAAGGAGGATCCTGGAAATTATAGGCCAGTCAGTCTAACCTCAGTACCCAGTAAGGTAATGGAATAGTTTATTTTGAGTGCCATCACACAGCATCTACAGGATGGCTGGGGGATCAGACCCAGGCAGCATGGGTTTAGGAGGGGTAGGTCATGTTTGACCAACCTGATCTCCTTTTATGACCAGGTGACCTGCCTGGTGGATGCAGGAAAAGCTGTGGATGTTGTCTATTTGGACTTCAGCAAGGCCTTTGACACTGTGTCCCACAGTAAACTCCTGGAAAAGCTGGCAGCCCACAGCTTGGACAAGTGCACTCTTTGCTGGGTTAGGAACTGGCTGGATGGCTGGGCCCAGAGAGTGGTGGTGGATGGTGCTGCATCCACTTGTTGGCCTGCTAGTGACTACTAGTGATGTCCCTCAGATATCGGTGCTGGGGCCAGTTCTGTTCAATATTTTTATTGACAACATAAATGAGGGTATTGAGTCTACTATTACTAAATTTGCAGATGACACTAAGCTGGGAGCATGTATCGGTCTGTTGGAAGGTAGCAGAGCTCTGCAAAGAGACCTGGAATGGTTGGATAGATGAGCAGAGTCCAGTAAGATGAAGTTTAACAAGTCCAAGTGCCGAGTCCTGCATTTTGGCCATAGTAACCCCCTCAAACGTTATAGGCTGGGGACGGTGTGGCTGGACAGTGCCCAGGCAGAAAGGGACCTGGGGGCACAGGTCGACAGCTGACTCAACATGAGCCAGCAGTGTGCCCATGTGGCCANGCCCTGTGAGGAATGGCTGAGGGAGCTGGGGGTGTTTAGCCTGGAGAAAATGAGACTCAGAGGTGACCTTGTCACTTTCTACAACTTCCTGAAAGGTAGCTGTAGTCAGGTCGGGGTTGATCTCTTTTTCCAGGCAACAACTGACAGAACAAGAGGACACAGTCCCAAGCTGCACCAAGAGAAATTTAGGTTGGGTGTTAAGGAAAAAAGTTTTTTACGGAAAGAGTGATAAAATTCTGGAATTGTCTGCCTGGGGAGGTGGTGGAGTCACCATCCCTGGATGTGTTTAAGAAAAGATTGGATGTGGCACTCAGTGCCATGATTTAGTTGAGGTGGTATTAGGGCATGGGTTGGACTTGGTGATCTTGAAGGTCTCTTCCAGCCTGGTGATTCTGTGGTTCTGTGAAAGGTTTTTTCATTTAAATATACTCACAGTTTGGACTGAAGTGCGCAATCTGACTGGTCTGGTCAAATATTAAGATCCATAGGAAATTTACAATAACATCAATTGCATATTCCTCCCTTTCAGTTAGATAGTACACCTCTGAGTTACATATTTTAGCTTCCCAAGGGTTAATTATTTCAGCTTGGTAGTCTAATTCTGAATATCAGCCGTAGGTTTAAACCCTGGAGTGTGAATCTGAGAAATTGTCTTCTGCTAATCCAACTCCCCAGAGGCATTTTAGGTGATTACAGTCATTCTAGCTGTAATTTATATAATTATAGAAAATCTGATTTTTCTTGGTTGTCTTTTTTTTTTCCCATTTGTCTTCTGTTGCCTGGCCTGAAATAAAAGGTAGAGATTTCATTTATGCTGCTAGATATGTAAGTGTATGTATTTTCCCCAAGCTGCTGTATTGATGGGGTGTTGTGGTGATGTTTTACCAAGTGACAGCTTTAGAAAAATACATCTATGCAGGTGTACATGAGAGTCAAGATAGGGAAATGAAACAGCAAGGCATGCATCATCACCCCTGTAAAATTGTGGCAAATTGCAGGATACCTCCATGTGAAGGTTACAGCCAGTGGTATACTCTGCAATTAACCAGCCCAGTGAATAGGACTGGAACTTGAGGATGGTTTAACAGAGGTTTAACATTGCAGCATGTAATGTCATTCCTCTCCAAGGGAAACAAGCATTAATGGGAGAGGCTGGAGAGCACAGGGATGCAGAAGAGCATTTCATTCATGAAGGAAGAAAACTTGGGTCTTGGATGCCTCTGAAATTTTCCTGTTTTCATGAAGATATTTTTTCTGTCTCTATCCAGAAGAACTTTTCTTGCTGTCACAAGTTGTCTAATCTCTCAGCACAGCCCTACATCCTCCTTTTAGACCATCTTTCTCTCAGAACGTGCTGGGATTTCTAGGAGATGTCTCATTCCATACCCAAGCTATGCCAAGCCTTAAAGAGGTTATATGGAAAACAAAACAAGCAAAAAACCCCACACAATAAAAACCTTTTGTCTACAGCAAAAACAATTCAGACACAAAATCCCTAGCAAAGCACAGAAACAACAACCATGCACAGCTCAGAAAATATCTGATTAATAACAGTCATTTGGCATTAATTATTAGCAACCTTGTCAAAGAAATATTTCATCACAACCATGAACTCTGTTTTATTCTCCTTTGTTATGGTTCATGGAGTAGAGGGAAGGAGCATTACGGCAATGAGGGGACATGGAGAAGCCTATATACAGTATCCTATGGACAGACAGTGATTTAATCAATGCTAAAGAAGTCGGAAAATATATGTACTTTTAATACATCTTAAAATGTTGGGAGAGGATAGGGAAACATCTTATTTCCATTTGAAGATTTTATTCTAATAACATGTACCAATTTTCCTTGAGAAAGTTGTAGATTCTAAGAACTGGGATTCCTTCAATTTTATTCTGCTTCTCCTGTGCACCATAGAGTGACTGGACTAGAAAAGATCTCAGGTCAAATCTCAGTTCTCCTGGGAAGGGCTCAGATTATTCCTCTGAGTATCCGGAGGTTTTATGTCCTGATGAAATGTTTCCACTACTTAGGAAACTTTTAAATGCTCCTTAGAGCACATCAAGGAGAGTGTGAGAAGAACCTGCAGCTGCTCTCTAGGAAACCCTCGAAAGAAACTGAAGTAATTGCAATAGATAGACAGATAGGTAGATAGATAGATAGATAGATAGATAGATAGATAGATAGATATAGATAGATAGATAGATAGATAGACGCAATCCATCTCCTCTCTGCTGTGCAGTTCTGCTCTCAGGATGCAGACAGGGATGATGCAGGCAGGAGTTTGGTCTCCACCTTTGAAAGCATGGGATCTGAGAGAAGAAGGGAAGGGGAAGAGTACAGCTACTTCATACAATTATTTTTTTTTCCTCTCTATCAAAGCATGGATCTATCCAAAAACCTGCTGAAGAAAAGAGATAATATTTTTGTTGGGAGCTAGAGCAGATCCTCAGAAATGAATACATGGCAGAACAGGCAATTTTGCCCTGGGAAGGGTTTCACAGCTGTAATTCTCCTTTGCACGCAGTTTCACAGCAGTGTGACACCAGCCACAATGGCCCTTTGTTAGCATAACAGATAAATTAATCCTGTAGTGGTTTAGTTACTTAAAAGAATCAGAAATCAATAAATAATAGTAAGTTTGCTTTGGATTCACAGTGTTTTTACATTTATCAAAAATTAATTAATATCGCGGTGCACAAAGTTTAAGCCAGTAGATTCCTTTGGATTTCCTCGTACTCTTCAGTCCAAGAAAGAACAGGTGAATGCCATATATGATGTGTTTTTTTCATTGGGAAATTTTATTCGCTATCAATTTGCTTTCATTAAGGAGCAGGTAATATGCTATGGTCAGAATAATATTTATTTGTAGTACTGCATGACCTCTTCATTTATATAAATATTTATGACTCATATTTCTTGCCTTCTCCATCTCTTCCTCCCCAACAGCTTTATTTTTATTGCAAGCTTTTGTATTTGCTATTAGTCATAAAACACTATTAACTAGATATTTAGGTGGTGTCACCTGGATCTGACCCTGGAAGTTCTACCTGTCCCGTTAAAAAATAGGCAGTGTGTGACTGAAAAGCAGAAGAAAAGTAATAACTGCTAAATCATCAGGTAGGTTATTGCTTTTCTTACTCATCCCTCCCCACCTCACCCACATATACTAAAAAAAAAATCAAGGCAGGCAAGGTTTTCAAATCACATATTCCTTCAGCAGTAATAAGGTGGTTGATGCTTAAAGCCCCTCGCCAGCCTTAATCCCTAAATCCCTTGCATGCCACAGCAAATTGAAATTCAGTTGGCTGTCCAGCCTTGTAAAGACAAACCATCCTTCATCAAAGAGGTGTCTGTGTTGATAAATTGCTCCCTTCATACACATGACACTATCTCTAAAAGTGATTTGTGTACATTAGGACAGCTGAAAAAGATGAAACGAAAAACCCTTAAGAGTAAACTAAGATGAAGAATAAAAAAGATTACTTGGAGCAGTCAAGTAGCTTTTTACAGAATCAAATTTGGGGAGGAATCCTTCATTGCAGTCTCTGTAAAACACAAATCCTGCATATAGGCCCAGCAGATATGACTTACCATGGATGTAAAACCCACTGTGGAATTGCTCAGATGTGTTTGCAAAGCTGTTGTGAGGATGCAGTTCAGTAGGGCAAAATACTGGGCAAATGGAATGAATTCTTCTGTTGTCTGATTGAAAGCAAACATATTGCAACATTAACAAGTATTTTGGTTCCTGCTCTTCTAGTGCATCTGGGATGAAATCTTAAGATGTTGTTGTGTTTTATCCAATGCACAAGATCATTTTTCTCCTTGGGAAGCACAACTCTGGCTGCTGCTGTTGCTGCTGTCTTCCAGTTGGAATTTGCGTGTCCTGAGTAGCTATTCTTCATTGCTTTTTGCAGTGCTCCTAATATAACATACTTTGAGAAAGGTTTGATCCTGCCCTAGATTTTCACAGCAACTGCTGCTTAGGATGCAGAATGCTGCTCCTGGTACTTCAGGGGTCTCTATGTTTTCCTGATTAAGAAGTCTAAACAAACAAAAGCTAACAGAAATTGAATATGTGATAAAGTAGAGGGTTAAGAAAGGATTTTAACAAAAAAAATTCAATGGAACTGAAAGATGACAATCTGATAGTATCCGTTTTAATAGCGACATCCTGTATTGCAGTGATTAGCAGGTGAATATCTATTTTGTAGTAATTAGGAAAAAAAAAGGCTCATTGGAGAATTTACTCTGCAGATTCTCAGCACCATATCACAGGGAGCAAAAGAATATTATTAGCTTTCCTGTGTGGAAAACACTGTTTTGTCTCCTGCCACAAAAATCCCTCAGACCTCAGGCTCTTTAATGAAGAATGGAGACAAGTTATGGTGGAACAAATTTTGCAGCTGTGTTTTGAACTTATTTCCAGTCCTTTTCTCCCACTTTCCACAGCCTTCCCAGTGGTATTGTGGGCACTTAAGAAGACTGGGTACTAGACAGTATTTGCCTGCCTAAAACAGCTCCCTGAAGACCAGCAACAGTGAAAACACCAAAGAGAAATCCAAAGGAAAGAAGAGATTATTCCAAAAATAAGCACCCTTTTAGAAATATGTGGCCAGTCTATATGTATGTCCCTGAAGGTAATCAGATCAGACATAAGAATTATGCTGATCCCTACATGGATCCTTTGTCTCTCCTTAAGGCTAACTCACATCTCAAAGACCCTTGACAAACAGAAGTGATTGACACTCTCCTCATTCAGACCTGATGTGCCTCAGCCATTTTTCCATAATTCAATTATGTATGCATGATCTGAGTTCTTCTACAATGTGTTGTTCAGAGAATTCATATGGCTTTGCACACCTGATTAATTAGTTAACTAATCCAGCTTTTTTTTTCCACTTCGAAAATCAGAACCTCGAGTAAATTCCTCTATGCAGGCTGCTGCATTCAGATGCTTATTCAAAACTTAATATGAGTGGAGATGTAAGACTAAAGTAGAAGTTATACTGTCTGCTTTCGTAATTTGCTATCGATATAAAAGCAAGAAAAATAAAACAAAGGGAGAATGGGGTGGTTGAGGTGTCCAAAACAGAGCAGAAATTAGAAAGGAAGAAATGCCAGCTAAATATATGGGTTCCTGGATGGGTTCTTGCCCATGTCTGCACAGCTTTATCACCTTTCCAGTCTCCTGTATGTATATATATATATGTGTATGTGCATATATAAATATCTGTAAATGATTAAACGATGCAGTTCAGATATTTTATTCATGTCATGCCCCTGAAAATGTTTTTTCTAGTGTAGAATTTTTGTCAACCAAGAGTTTTCACACCTACATCTTCTTTCACATCTATTGTCTGTGGAATCCAGAAAATCATTTTCTGCATTTCTATACTCTCGATTTAAATTTGTATATTTGGTTTAGAATTTAATTCTGATATTCATATTAGTTCAGTCCTCCCACTGGATTTCTAATGGAACTTCAGAATATCAATTAATTAAAATATTGCTATTGATAGATGTCGATATTTTTGTGTCATGCATTAGCAGCAGTCACTTTACAGTACCACAGAGAGATTTGGTAAACCAGATCCTTCACTTAGACTTGATTTGACCTGTGATGGTCTGTAGCCTGAAGATCTTGTAATTTAAATAATCAAGAGAAACAGAAGGTGGGAGAGAAGCGTGGGAAGCATCCCAGTTTACAAAGACAGGTAGAGGGGCAGAGCGCTGGATTCACAGCACAACCAGACTAAGCATAGCTAAGCCAGGGGCCTCACTGCTGACTGCTCCTTACAGGCAACAGACAGAAAGGAAGCCCACAGAAGCCAGATCAGCCTGCCTGAGATCTGAGTCTCTGCTAGGAGTTTCTTCCCGTGGATTAACAGGGAGCCAAAGGCAACTGTGCTCCCAGCCACAGAGGTTTCCTTGACGGGCTGGAATCCTTTGAAGCTACGTGACTGCTCAAAGATGCTGATAGCTCCAAGGGTTCAGCACAGTCCTAAGTCTCATGGAAATAAAGTTGCTAGATGGCTTTACAAATCGGGTCTCACGCTACACCTTTCAACTATTTCTGATTGCCATAATGTTTACAGCAAAAACAATTTCCTGGTCTTCTTTTGCCCCTGAGCAGTCCCTCTCCCACTCCCCATTCCTCCCGACCTTGTCAGACCTGCTTTAACTCCACTGGTCTCACAGTTCTCTATCCCTGCTCACCCAGCCCAGGGGTTCAGCTCCGGGATGCGCAGGGACTGGGCAGAGAGCCCTCTGGGCTCCCTTGGAGTGGCACCCATGGCAGCAGCTGTCGGGAAACACTGACTGCCGTGCCGACTCAGTGCTTCCCAGCAGGCCAACGCAGCACCCGAGAAACACCCACGGCCTTTTCAGGCCCGGGCACCAGCAGCTCTTTCTCACCCTCACCATTAGCCCTGCCAGCCCCGTGCTGTGCAAGCGCCTCCGTGCTCGCAGGTAAAAATCCCCGCTGAGGTCTCGTATTCACAACCACCCGCCTGCACAGAAGTGCCCCCACCTCCTCCGACATCTTGGAGTAGTAAACCATTTGTTTAATCTCTTTGCTTTTCCCTGACTGCCAGTAATGAAATGCTGCTCTTTCTGAAATAATTTCCTGACTATTTGCTGAGATTCATCTCCGACATTTCATTAAATATGATCATTTAACTGTACAAGTACAAATGTATTTTTAATTTAGCTTACTGCAGATATTATAGATGTGGGGAAATGAATTCGCATTGCTCTAGGACAAATATATCATTCACATATGAATGCCACAAAAGAACAAATTATTAAAAATTACTGAAACTTCCACAAAGATTTATACTTAACATTTCCATTTTCAATCTCAGTGCCAGGGAAACGTATAGCTTGTCACTATATCACACATGATATTATGAAGAATGTTTGGAAGATTTCCCTGGGAATCTTTATCAACATTTCTGTCTTGGATTTCATGTCAAGGAGAAAAATCTGCTTTCAGGGACAAAGGTGAATTCAGCTGGGGTTTGTTTCAAAAAACTTGGCTTATCAAACAGGTTTTCATCAAAAAGTTGCCTGACCACACATAAAAGAGATATTACTTTAATGAAGATAAAGCCAAAAGAATAGAGATAGATTAAATATTGATTAATTTATCCAATGCATCTTTCATCCATAATGTTATGTCAACTATATCTTTATAAACCTGCAGTCAAGGTTAGAGAAGAGAAAAAAGGTAAAAATTAACCCCAAGCTGGTCACAAAGAGAGATTATTTGGACCCCAGTATTTGTTTCAGATATTATTGAATTTCAAAAGAAGCTGGAAGTGAACTGTTTTAGGTTAGATTGCTTGGATTTTTTCATTTTTTTTTTCACATTGTTTAGGAAGAAGGCAAAAGAGTTACTATCAATATATTGTGTGTTTTAATATTAAAACGTCTATATTAGCAAAACTTCCAAACATCCAGTTTTGAAGAATGAGGGGTATATTGTGTTAATCTCTACATAAAGGGGAGAAAAAGAAGGCAGGCTATGCTCCTGTATATCACAATTTGCCTTTTAGAAGATAAGTAACTTATGAATAGGTTGATAAATAGCTGCAGTTTACTCAATACCTCAAGGTGGTTCAGTGACATTTCAACAATGTATTTCAGTCTGTTCTGGCCTTGAGGACAGGACTTCAAACTCATTTGAATCTTGGGCCATCATTCCTGTACAGTATGGGGAGCTCTGGATTATGATCCTTATGTTTATACATGAGAGGAATAGTACCAGTAACACAATAGATGAAAAATCCTATGCTGGAATTTATATTTTATCATGTTCTGTTTCCATGAAATGTAACATTTTCTTAACATTTTCTCATGTATTCCATGAATTTCTTCTTTTTTTTTTTGTATCTGTTTCAGAAATTTATTTGTATTTTGAACATAACTTCTCTATTTTCACAAAAAACAACCTTACAACACAAAACATTTCTGATGTGTTTTCTAAGCTTGAAACATCTTGAACTGCAGGGTGGTGTCCCCTCTGTGACTCAGAGCTTCTAGACCACGTCTTCACAAACTGAAGTCCATCATTTCATTGAAAAGCTACTCTCGTTGGCTTGCAACTGTGTGTGACAGGTGTCTCCGAAATTAATTTGGAAAAATTAGTTCAAGATGAGCCTCTCAAATTCTTATTGTGAGTAGACCAGAGCCATATGCCTTTTTCCCAGTTAATTTTATAGTCAGCTCACAGTGATGTGAGTTTAGGATGGTACACATAACGTCTATTTTATTTTGGCATATGTCTGTGAGGAAACTGGAGGTAAAAGCCAGTCTGAATTCATGTCAGTGTGGTTCAGCACATTTGAAATGAATTTACTCAGTTATTCACAGTTTCCCAGTGGACACTTAGGCATGTCCCACAGAAAGGCACATTGCTGACTTCTGTGTGGGAGAGGACAAAAATTACAGTTGCTGAGAGATGATATTGCTTCAATACTAAGAAAAAGCGGCAGAGCTGGGAAACAGCTGGCCTTCCCTCAGAATGCTGAGAAGCCACATGAGGAGACACAGGGGCCTTGGATTTTGAGAGCTAGTGAATTGAAAATAGTTCCCCCTGACTGGTCTTGTGTCTGTCAGGCTGCTTGTGAAACCTTCATCTCCTTTCTTCTAGTCCTGTGTGCTGGATGATGGGATGGGATGCTGAGCTTGCTTGTGGATGGGGCCAGAGACCGGGAGTGCAATTCCTACCTCCACTCCTTACCTGACGGATGAGCTGAGAAAATCCCTTTATCTAGTTTCAGCCCTTGTCACGCCAGCTGAGTTTTTTTCTAGAATATACTTTACAATTTCAAATGTGGCAAAACAGCCTCTTGAAGCACTCTCCCCATCTTCTGATGAAGAATGCATTGCGATAAAAGTAAAAGGAAACTTTGCCAAGTGTCTCAGTTGCTCAGCTGTGGTCACATTGGAAAAAATATGCCTGAGAACAAAACTACCAGCATGCACAAAATAACGAAGAAAGGCATTGTCCATAACAGCACAATTGCTGAGTTATTTCAGCAGTTTTTCCTCAGATTTTCTAGATTATTTCTACTCAGTACATCTGTAGTCTGACTTCTGTTTTGGTTGTTCAAATACACTTAAAAGTCTGGCCTTGGGTGTTAAAAAAACTCCTAGGGAGTTCAGTCTCAAATTAACTGGAAAAACAGAGGAGAAACTTAGTAAGCCACTTAGGATTCATCTCAACTTTATTTTACTACATTTCTCCCCTGAGAAACAATCAGTCATAAAACCGGTGTCTCACTGGAGTGTCCTCCCAGCCTTTACCTGATACGGAAAATAGATGCCTTACCCAACATTACAAAGGGTCCTACCATGGATTTAATTGACTGCACGTGAGTGTCCACATCCACTGGATACTGCAAAACTGATCACACTCCTCTTGACTGAGAGGTCAAATACTGATAATGTGGACATGACAGGAATTGCAGGTAAAATTAGAGGTAACGGTTAATGAAGACAGGATCCTTACATTTTAACTAATCCACCTCTTTTATGGGATATTTGCCAGAGTCACTAATTTTGTGTGTAGCTGAGAGAATAAGTAATGTAGCCAAGTGGCAAATGTGTAAGCCAACATGAGTAAATATTTGTATCACACCAGTGGATGGTTCTGGCCAGCAATGGGACCATGTTTTGCAGTACAAAAATATAACTGAATAAGGGGAAACCAGAATAATCATTCTGTGATAAATTAGGTTTGTGATTAGAAAGACTGTAATTCCTGGGTAGTGGAAATAGCAGATGCTTGAGGAAATGCCAAGTTAAGGGAGTTAAGTACCAAATCTCATTGAATTTCAACTGCGATTTTAGTTATCTAATTGTACTGCAATAAGAAAGCTGCTTTAAAGGCCCTACAGCATTTTTTTACACTGGTAACTTTTGACAAAGTTTACTTGGGATTTTTCTTTTTCCCTTTTTATCCCCAAGGAACTTCTTTTCTGAGTAGTGAAGGAGAAACCCTCTGCCTGAGTTTTCCCATGGTCTCTGTGACTTGTTAGTGTTACACTTTGGTTTTTTTCCAGCGCCAGTTTATTTCCAATAACAGCAATTATTCTGCAGTATTCGAGTCTGTTCCAGGATACATGGAATAGAAGAAAGCGGAGGCAGCTTTTAAAGTTTGGATTTTTTTTTTCCTTAGGATGGAGCTAGTGGAAGAATTGTCTTGATATTTGACCAAGCAAATTACCCCAGCTAGTAGGTGCTTTAATTTGTATGCCTGAGGCTTAAACAATGCCACATCCACTTAGGGACCTGAGCATTACTGCTCTGCTCCTGTTACAGTTTATGATATCGGATCGTGTTACTGTGGATGTGTGTCTCTAAGTCCTACTGGCTACATGTGTGCTAATGGGTGTGTTTCTAGCACTGGGATGGGAGATGGAAAATAAATCTAAAGATAATGGAGAAGTAGTGATTTTTGTAATTTAAATAAAATGATTCATTGGTACATGCTTTTGGACCACATGAACAAAGATGTCACAAGTAATCAAAAGTTTAGGACCTGTAATTCCTACTAATCCGAAGTGATCTTGAATGCGGGATGTCAAAAGCTTTAAAATTGATAAGAGAACAGTCCTAGATCAGCATGACATAGCAAACAACCAGCTAAAGTGCTGAGCTTAATAAGCCACACTAACATGTAGGAGACCTTATTCATTTATTTTAAAATAAATTAATATCTATAGCTTTTCCCATCAGGATATGTCCCCTTAAATGTCCCCTATAATTTGTTCTATGGATTTGCATCATGTAAGCATATTTTAATGAGCTAGATCATTTAATTACGTTTGTTTCAAGCATATCATGCATGTTCTCAATGTTCTGATTATCAACTGCTGCATCCCAGCAGCACCTAAGTTACTCCCAGTGCTCAGCCATCTTCTACAAAAAGTTATCACCACAAACTCTTTTACCTCCTGAGGATAGCAGTAACTTGATATTTTCTCATCTGCAATTAATGCCCTGCCCCAGTGCTGTCATTGTTATTACTATGTGACTACAGATTTGCAGAACTGGGAAAAGAGCAATAAGTACCAAATTCATCAAGGCCAAATATTTTCATTCTCCTTGCCCTACTTAAGCATGTTTGTTGTCTACTTCATAAGAAGTACTGAAGGAAACCTCTTATGGAGTTATTGCCAACAAGTGTCATGGTATTTTATGTTATCAAAGCAGGATAGTAACAATCATAAGTATTTCCATAATGCTGCCTCTACAGAAACGAGGAAATCTTTAGACAGATAAAATACAGAACTGAATGCAGGAGATCTGAGTTCTGTTAGTACCTCTGCTGCAGATATCTTCTGTCACCATATTTGACTGAGTGACTGTTTGAATGCAGATTTGTCCTTCTGTAAAACACGAATTCTGCCATTTGCAGATGTAGGTATTTTCTGTCACTAATCTTGAAGGAGCTCTCTGACTGGGGTGTTGTGAAACTCTATGTACTGACATATTTTAAGCCTCTTGGCATTTAAAAATGTGCAGGTGAAGCTGCCGTGGAAATTAGATTTAAATTTATGTCAAGCAAAGTTTTTTAGATGCAGTGCTGATTTTCTACTCAGAGGCCATGGGTTTGTCTGTGTTTCACACCAACCCTTAATAAGTGTTGCAGTTAAAACAGCAACAACAGCATAATAGGAATATTGGTAATAGTTAAGCTTACTCTGCACTGACATGTTAAATACTGTTGAGTTCAGATAATTAAACTCCATTGCCCTTTTCAGTCACTGAATGGACCATACATGGCTTCCATGACTTAGTTGTAAATGATCCAGTAATCCATATAAGCATTATTGCAAAAGCAGAAGCCTGATGATGATGGTAAGAACGGTAACAGCAACAAGACAGTTAAAAGAAGAAGGACTTACTTGCCAGGAACAAATATGAGTGCATTGCTCATAGTCAACAATATCTGCCCCAAAAATGCCAGTATTTTAATTAACTATGCCCTAAGTGGAAATGGAGAATTCTCTGTCCCCAACTATCCAAGCTACCATGGAGTTAAAGCCAAAAGTAACTATAAAGACAGTGTACAGTCAAGTGGTTGGCACTGTATTTCTCACCAAGGCCTTCATCTCCTGACTATGAGAACTGCACACACACTAGATCACACCCAAGCTTTGGGGACCCCGAGCAAGGAGGAGAGGGCAAACTCTACCAGAATTTAAACACATTGCCTTGCCACAAGTCTTTGTCCTATGTGGATGATAAAGCCTCTGTAGACGTGACCTATAAGATCATAAAGCAAGGGAGTTTGAATTCTGGTAAAATTATATCAATAATTTCATGAAGAAATTGGTGAGAAGAAATACCTGATACTAAGCACAGCTTTAGGTTAACCATTAGCAAGGAGTACTGTATCACCTCGGGTGCAAAAATAAATATATTGGAGAGAACTCCATTTTGTCTGGAAAAATGGCTCTTATACTTCACCACAGAACCAACTGAGCTGAAAAGCAAGTAATCACCAGCTAAAGTCAAAGTTTTAAACCATCATCAAAGATCTGAATCTTCAGTGGTTTTGAATGCCCCTCCTTATTTTAGAAGGCTCTGAAATAAAATTCTGAGCAAAATCACCTTATTTTTGTGAACAGCCTCTGGTAAAACAACAAAGAAGATACTTGAAAACCTATTTAACATTGTACAGCAAGTGCCCTTCAGGTCCTGCATAACAAGTCAACAGGTAAATTATAATGACAGAGTCAATTTTAAGGGGCAGATTTTTGGTGTATTCACTTTGGTGATATTTTCTTCTTGTAATTTTTTTGAAAAGCCTATTATCCACTATTTTCAGTCTTTTATTTGTTTTTAGCTTTTCAGTCTTTTATTTATACAGCAATACAAGCAAATGCTTTCTGCATATATACCGCTCTTGTGTAAGACATGAGCAGCTCTTTTTGTTATGCCTCTCTTGAAATAAAAAAGCAAAATGTAAAGTATTATTTAAAAATCACTCAGTCTCATCCACTGCTGCAGTAACTTTATTGTGTTCACCCAGCTCCATGTTTCCAACAGAAATCTTGTTAAAATGCAAGCTGGAATGATATATTAATTCCTTTAATGGGTAGCTGTGTTTAACTGAAAAAACAGCCTGACCTAAATTTGCTAAACTGCTCCTGGAGTAGCGGATAAGTGAGCCACAGCAGCTGAAACAGAAGAATGGGGCTCAGAAGATGATTCTACCCCAGTGTTTTTGCACTCTATCTTGGTGACTTCAGGCAAGCCACGCCAGCCCTTTTCCCTCTTTCTAACAGTCTTCAAACTGTTAATTCAAATTGATATTTAGCTTCATCACCAAGGTGATGTTAAATGCATTAGAACCCATGAGCACTGCCTCTCGAGCGAGTCTTCCCATTGTAAAACAAAATCGTGACACAGTGGGAAATCTGTCTATCTGCATCTTATGAATTCTAATTTTACTGTGAAATTACTCTATCATCAAATATATCAGTGTAAGTGGGATCTACCATACACTATCTGTGCTGTATCGTACATTGATCTGCCTTGGAAAATATGGCATTTTGGATATCAGTTGTCTCCTATTGAAATGCACACTCAGTGTAATAACTGCTTGAAGTGAGAAACGTAATCCATCCAATTTTTCTGTAAGAGGAAGAATTATAGACTACAAAACTTCTTGTAGGAAACATAAGTATTGGGTTTGAAACTCACATAGCAAGACTGGAAGCCCATGCCAAGAGAGAGGATGAGAGGAAAATATCCTTGTTATAGGGAAAGACGTTTAAAATAAGCAGAGTATTTACTGAGCAAGTTTATTTATAACTGAGAGATTAAGACAGAGACTTAATGGTCCCAAAAATGCTGTGTTAAAAAAGGGATTCAGGACTGGCCTGACTCAAAAAACCTTTTGGAATTAATGAAAAAATTAAGGCATGAAATCTGTGTAGAGTTTATTGCTGTATTCAGATTTGAATTTTTCATTTATATAGGGACAGAATATCTGGGTTTAAGATTTTGTGCAAGCTGTCCATGTGTGTCCTGTCATTTACTGTTGCTTGTCTTTGAAGGGTTAAATTACAAATGCAGAATGCCTGCTGTGTATTCACTCCATGGAAGAGTAATTAAGCTATTGGGTAAATAACACCTATCTGAAAGACCTGAAGCACTCAGAGCCAAGGTCTTAATTTTTGTGGTAAGGAATAGCAGAACAATGTGCCAGAAACAGGATGTGAATGCAGAAGGAAATGTTTAAAAGGTAATAGCCCAGCCCAAAACATGAAGCCTAAACCAACAATATTCACTTATCCAGCTAAAACTTTGACAGATTTTGCATGTATAAGTATGAATACTCAGCTGACAAAATTTAAAGGGAAAAGTTACAAAGGAAGTAAATGCGTGCTGTGAAAATCTTGAGTTGCATATTGCAATCCACCTTGATCTTGTTCCTTGCTGCACTTGATTATATTGTTTTCTTTTTTTTCCTTTGTCTTATTCTATCCAAAGCACCTTAAGTAAAGCAAAGAGGTAAAATCCTTTCTCTCCAACATAAAGGAAAAAGTATTTTAAAAGAAACCAAAATTATTTCCTTGGTGTGAATACCAGGCCAAAATTTTATCATTCTCCTAGTTTTATTTTAGGCTTCCTACACAGATACTGTGCACTTGATACACATGGGTTTAAAAGCTTAATGTAACAGCAAGGGCAGTAACAGGAGGGGACTTCATAGACCTGGATAGGCTACAGCTACACTACCACAGGTGGACTGGGGAATAGGAACCCAGGAGAGGCAAAGGAACCAACTTGCCATAACCATGGGAACAGACTATTCTTATGCAATTAATAATATATGTATCTTAGATCAAGGTGAGAATTCATGAGCCTGTTTTCTGACCAAGGGGAAACTTTTCCTCTCATTTACTTCCCACACTAAATGTAAGGTTCTGCACTTATCACATCAGACATTCTGCTCTCTGGAGCACAGAGTGCTGCAGGTCCTATCTAGATATGCACACATAAATGACTGCTTTTCTGTTGAATTAGCCTGGGTACATTATACAGAGTTTATGCAAGCTTTATTTTTTGTGAATTTAGTATTAGGCTGAGGGAGATCAGCTGCTAGTTTAGAGCAAAAGTTTGAATGAAGCAGACAGACTATGTAATTTGGCAGAAACCCCAGCAGTATGAAATTAATACATCCAAATACTTTTACCTCATTTAAATTGCTGGAGTGAGATTATCCAAGCTCAGTGCTTTAAACCCTATAGTCAAAAAGTTTTTGATGTGGAATTAGTGCCCGATTGTTAGATTTACTGCGGCCACAAATTTATTCAGCTAACCTCTTGTCTTCTCTGGGCTGCTGGCTCAATGTAGAGCTGGAGGGCAACCACCACCTCAGCACATCTACACACACTGAAGTGTCTACTCTAAGGCAATCAGTGTTTCTTGTGGAGTTTTTTGGTTTGTTTTTTTTCGAGAGGAGCCTTTCATTTGTCTCAGCCTATCATAGGGTTTTGCTGACTCTCAGGTGCTGCCAATACTCCTGCTAATGTCTAAAGAAGGGGAGAAGCTGTATGTGTAATAATAAACAATGATTTTGTGCTGTTAACTGACTTGAGCTTTCTGTAAGTGCAATCTACTCCCATAAAAGCTTCAGTCCCCTCCTTCTCAGCAGAGTGACTAACTCAGGTGGGGCACCCGATTAGGTTAAGAGCTAACCCCTTAGAACATTTGAAACTAACCTGGGTAAGCCCAAGCACTTGTCCGTAGCGCTAAAGTTCCCCAAGGTATTCCAAAAGCACAGTTAGAACACTAAACTTCCTATAAGGCTTGGCAAAAGTTCGTCAGGTGGTTGCTAGTGATCCTTTTTCAAAAATCTTCCTTCCAGATGGCTAAAGTAGAGTCACTCTCCCAAGAGTGATTATGCAGTAGATGAAACTTTGCTATTTTTGATCATAAATTCATTGTAAAGGAGATCTTGTACAACTCCAGGTGTATCGTCCGTGATTAAAACAGCATTGATAACAATAATAATCATTCAGCAGCATGGAGAGAAGTCTGTTCCAACCAGAGAAAAGTCTGGCAAGTAGGAAAAAGAAAGCTGATAATATTTGGATTTATTAAATCCACTCAGATTTACTGGATGCAAAAAGATGCAGCCCTGTACTGTACTCAGACAGCTAGCAAGTCAGATGGAGACAGACTGCCAGATGCAATCAGCTGCAGTGGAATCAGACCCAACAACCTGACTTTTCTTTTTCTTTACCTTCTCCTCAACATTAGCCAGACTTTTCAGAGCAACTAATATCTGCCATCTTCCCCAGCCCAATGTGGGAAAAGTTTAAATTTGTCATAGCTTTACTAACAATTAATTTAAGAACAGAACTGTATCCTTAGTTCAGTCAAGTAATAAACATACAGCACTAGGAAAATCGTTTTGTTTAAGAGGTATTAACCTTATTTCCTTAGGGAATTTTATTTGTAAAAGTCACTTTTGATTGAACTTGATAGCCATCTCACAGTAGGAGAACTGCCAGTGTGAGATGCAAATCATGTAGGAGCACAGAACATTTAAGGAAAATATTAGAACACATAAGGGATTACTGTTTAGTTGCTAGCTTATATGGATAAGTGAATCTTTGTAGAGTTCACAATTTTGAAAAATCTACAAAGCTGATGGTCTGGCTGTGCCATTCCATGTACACTTAACACTTCCACAGACTTCACTAGTCTCTACTGTTCCCTTGAGTTTCGAAACTAGTGTCTATACATGAAGTCTTTCACCAACAAGAGAAGCATGTCCACCTCTACAATTTCCAACTTGAGGGTAGCCAAACAGTGAGAAATAGAATTTTCCATCTCTTAAGCCCCATTAAGGCTCAAGTTCTGCAGTGCATTACCCACATGGAGAATCACTGAATCCAGTGTGTTCTCTATGGATATCAGCACATGCTCTGAAACCATTTTTAACAAAAGGAAAAGTTGCAGCAGAACTGGCAATGCTCCTATCACAACCTGTCAGCTACATAGCAGAGAAAAAATTTGTTGATTAAAACCCATTTTGCAACAGTGTAATTAAACTCAGTTCTTAGATAGAAGAAAACATATATTCGAGTCTTTGAAGTTTTGAATGACTTGTTTTGCATGCCACATTGACTTCATGACTATGCATTTCCTAGTAATGAATTATAAGAATATTTAAGCAAAAGTGTACCAACATTCTCTTTTTCCCTGACTCAGACTAAAGAAATGTCAAAATAGTAGGTGCAAATGGTCAACATAAGGCTGAGTAAATGACAGAGTTTTGGAGTGGTTCTGGTTTCACCCAGATTATTCAGCTTTGCCTTCTAAGTATGAAAGGACCCTACCTTACTTAAAAGTAAATAGGTGGATGTTACCAAACCAAATCAATCCAAAACAGAGTTTCATCCTTCATTTGTAATTGGAACACATAGCTTGGTGTTAAAAGTCTGATTAAACAAAAATTTAATGATTTGCATCTACTGAATTGCTGTAAGATTTATAAAGCTTTGTTATTGTGTCCTACATTGCAATAATAGACAGATTAGAGCTGAAGACAGGACTTTTCCAATTAAGATAAGCAATTGGTAACCTTAAAGGAAAGGTAAAACAATTGATCCCCTGCATTACCTCCTTACCGACAATAAAAAAGAGTGAACAGGAAGAGACAATTACTCTTTCCTGAACTACCAAAAAAACAGATTGTGCACAGCAGTTGCACTGAATGGCTCTGGCAACCACCTTCACTAATGAGAAAAATATATACCTTTCAGATTTTGGCAGGGTGTACCAGCCTTGGGGTACATTGTAAAGGCTTATCAGCCAGTCTGACAGGGAGCTGAGATGTTAAATCAGCTAAGAAGCATACTTATTAAGTATAATCTTAGTAATACATTTTCTTACTTCATCTATTTGTAATTTTATTCTATTCTTTCTAATGTGCATTATTTCCTAGCTAACTGTAGGTTTTTATCCTTAAACCTTTTCAAAGGATTTAAGGATCTGAAAAACTACAAAGCATGCTAGTTTTTTATCCCTGAAGTCAGACAGCTGAAATACTCTTTGTTGTGCGCCATATCTCAATACCTTTATCCATGTTTTCCAAAGAGTGTCAGAGTGCTGAACTTCTAATTTTGCCTAGCTGAGAAAAGATAGTTTTAAGGGCAAATGAAAGGAACCTCACCAGTGGCCTGAGTAAGGTAAATGTTTCCTCATTCTCACAAAGAGTTTTGGAAACTGTCTAAACTTCAGGGTCCTTATGCCATCATAGAACATAGTATATATTATAAAATTCAGTAGTATGTAGCTACTTCCTGGAAAAGCCATTACAAAGCATTTTGTGTTTAATAATCTATTGTTTACTGATTGCTTTGAACAGCTGTTTTAAAAACAATACTGAAATTACTGCACTAATGTGACAAAGTTGCTACTGGGATTTTTTGTGATCAGAGGGCCCTTTATTCCTCCATTATTTGCAACAGCTGCAAGTACCAACACAGGCATTTTGCTTTGTAACAATAATCACAATAACGTACATTTAACATCTTCCCCTTGCTGAAATTTGAAGTCTTGTTCACAAACACATTCTTGTCATGATCTCTTTCTCTTCCTCATTAATCACAGTTAGGATCAGTGTAAGAACCTCTGCTGACATGGCCTGCATGAAATTACATCCTTTGGTCTCCCTTACACACCTGCAGGCAAGACATTTGTATCAGTGTGCTGTGGAACAGCAGGAGGCAGCTCCTCATCCATTCACCTGTCTGGAGCTGCATCAATGTGACATCTCAGCCTCCTGAAACATGTGTCTCTATGCCTTTTGCTTCTTTCTTTGATAATGCTGATGAAGTAAGTTCCTTGTATGTGCATTGGAATAAAAACAAAACAGAGGAGAGAATATGGCAGTTCAAAGGTGCAGCACAATTGGACAGTTTTGTCCTTGTAGGGAAGGCAGAGAGCGGAGATGTGCTTGTCCTTGCTTTCCCACAGATCTCAAGCAAAGCTTAAGATGAAAAGCAAGAGTGAGAACGAGTAGCAGTTTACAGGGGCCAGGACATTTCAGTCACCAGATTCAAGTGTTATTCTTCTTCAATATCTTAATTCAAGCTATACAAAAATAAATCATAGAACTTGTTTTACATTAATTTGAGCAACACATTTTTTAATCTGTGTTTTTCAATCTTTATAAGCAGTTTACTACAAAATACTCATACTAGGTTGCATTTGCCATAGGAAATATTGTAAAGGAGATGTACAGAGAACTGGACTTACTAAGACCAAGGTCTCTCTCTCCTCTTCCATTAGCTCCCAACCAGCAGCCTTCTCTGGTTTGTGCTAAATGAAGAACAGAAAAGGGGTGACTTTAGAGACTCCCAAGTAGCTTTTGCTACTTAACTCGTTGGCAGAAAGTCACAGTACATATCAACAGGAACACGAACGGAAAGACAAACGGGAGAGAAAGCATGCATCAGATGATTGGAGAGGCCCATCAAGGAGAGAGATGAAAGAGAAATAATTGCTAGGAAGTTTTCTTAGTGCATTTCCAACTTAGACACATGCATGGAGCTACCGAAGACGGAGATGACAACCAATAATAATGCTTTGCTAGAGAGGCAGGTCTAGGTCATGGCTGCGTTCATGCTGGTCAGATCTGATTGACTGTGACAAACAGTGCTGAGTAATTGCTCTAATCACTCCGGTAGGCATTGTACCTTGGCCCAACAAAAGGATGATGCAATAGCAGCTTCAGAAGCCTGCTGGCCCTTCAACCTGACATCTCTGACAGCAGCGCATTTGTTTTAATGGGAGGGTTATTTGGAGTTGCTGCTGTTCAACAGGGGAAAGCCCAATGAGTATTCCTAAGTTGGCCAGAGATAAGGGCCTCATTAAAGTGCTCAGGAGTACTTATTTGCAGGTTGACTTGCTGTGATGATCAGTTGGTGGAAAGCTATAACAATGAGAAGCACAAAAACATGTCATAGAGCATTGGCTGCAGGTTTGTGTTTCTCAAGAGCAGCAAACAATTAGGGTGGTGTGTCGTCAAAACTTTCACATCAACAAAGCAACACATTTGCTTTAAATGAGACGAAGTCAAATCTACTTAAAGGAAAGCAGAACTGGAACATTCTTCTGATGTGCAAGCCATTTCAAGACGCCAGACTGTTTGAGAAGAGTATTGGGTGAAAGACCCCATGAGGAATCTCTAGTTCCTTCCTGTAATTCCTGTTTTTTCCTCCTTCATGTCAAATAAGTCTCTGCTTATAGCAACAAAGTTTTGTGAAATCTGGTCTCCCTTCTAAAGCAGATGAAGCAGCCTGAGATATCTCCGTCTTCCCTGTTACAGGATGTCTTAAGAATGACTGCTGTGTAGAAAGGAGCAGTGTCTGTTTGCCTGGTTATAAAGGGATGCTACATTTCTTAAGCTCTTCAGCCACTCCACTCTCCTAATCATTTGCTGCATCTGGAAGCCGGCTGTGTTCAGGGCTCTCCTTGTTCAGAGCAAGTCTGATGCATGCATTAAGTGCCCGAGATGAACTTGAGTATCTGGTTTGCTGGCTGCCACAAGAGCATCTGCCTCACAAACAGTATGCACTGTGTGATTTTATTGCCCACTCTCTCGGTATCAAAAGCAAACACTGCTTGCTGGGATGCACTCCCAAGTATCTCATCTGTAAGTACTAAGTGAATTGTCATTGAAATATACAGCATAGCCTTCTATTACGAGAGCTAAAATGTTTAACACATGGATGAGTCCCCTCTGGGGGACTAACACTTGGCAGAGCTGGCCTCCCTTAATAACACGTTATTCTCCAGTGGAATGACTACTATAGATAATACTAAGTGGATGTAAGTGAAAGGCATGCTGGTAAATACTTTGTTTATTTTTACTTACTTCTGTGTGTGTGTGCACACATGCAGCAGCGTGTGTTGGTAGGGAGTTCAGCCTGTTTGACCTTTAGAAAATAGGTGGAGCTGCAAATTCAGCAGCACAGTTGTTTGCACTGCTTTAAGCATTCATTCCCCTGTAATGAAGGAACTCCAGAGCTGACCCTTAGGGCAAGTTTATAGTTTATATCACCTAGCTGCTGCCAGGCAGTGGGAGCTGTGATTCACCTTTATATTTAAAATGCATTTTTATCTTAATCATTTGCTGTTAACTTAGGTTGTCAGCATTTTGCAGGAATGTGTGCATGTGGACATGCACGTGATATGTGTGAGAAAAGAGGAAGACTTGGAGTGTGACTGAGCATCAGCCCAAGTAACGAGGGTTGTGGCTTCCTCCTTGGTGACCAGGGCACAGGAAAGCCATGATGTGCTTGGGAAGGTAGCCACATTGGCCTTCTCTTAAAAGTTTTATCCAGGAAGGTGAATTTGAACAGATTAGCCCACACTGACTAGAGCTATAAATGATGACTGGAAGTCTGGAGAATGACCTGCAGGATCATTTTAGTAATATCACAGCAAAGGTAGCACTTGAGTGTCACACATATAAAGGGGTACAGTTTTAGCCCATGCTTTCTTCAAGGCTGACATAAATATCTTCATTAAATTAAATAATTAAATTAAAGGTTGATCACCCGAAATATATCCTATTGAGATAGTGAACTCTTACCATGACTTGTCATTGGGGTTCTTGGGCCACTGAAGCCTCTTCTGAGCTAACCTTTGAAACACTGCTATCTTTGTCTCCAGCTCCACTTAATTTTATTCAGGGTTACATGAGAGAAGGTTTGGAATATTGGAAAATTATAAAAATTACGTAGCTGTTGCCATTCATTGATGTAAAAGGTAATTTATTTTGACTTATTGGTCCTATTTTTTCCTCTTGTCATATCAGTATTAATAAGTGATTCTGCTTACTTCCTTGAAGGTAGTCAGTTATATCCATAGTTGGTGCCCACAGATGCAGTGCCAGTGGCTTTGATTTGCAAAGCTGTGGATTTGGCCCATGTTCTCAGTGGACCAATTCCAGATCCACATGAAGGTTAGAATCCAACCCAACAGGTATCCAGAACGGTTACAGTTTTAATTGTGGGAATTACTTGTGTAGGGACATTACAGTGAAATTTGATTATAGCTGCTTCGACAAGTGTAACACTCTGTAGGAAAATCAATCCTGTTTCTGTAATGAAGAAAAACAAGTCATTTTCAAAAGGAAATATGATTATACATTCACAGCTTAGGTTGAAGAAACAGAAGGCAGCTTAATACAGTGCAGGCTTGCTCAGAGGGAATATCCACTCGCTGAGGCCAGCATAACAAGATTGGATTCCAGTTTAATGTGGTTGTGACTCAAATCCCTTTGGAGAGTTTGTTTGACAATCTGACAAAGTTATCTCAAGAAAAATAGGTTAAAAAACATAAACTTGACTTCAGTAACTGCATTTCCTCTTCAGCATGTAGAGTATTTTGCCTGGAGGCCCCTGCAGCCCGAAGCCCCACAGGTAATACCACTTTGTGCCTTTACATAAACCAAAATGTTTTAGCAGGCATTTTGCTCCAAGTAAAGGTTTGTCATGTGATCTTAATATGGGGAAATAAAGTCCTTCTGATCCCTCTATATGAAAAAGAGAGTATGAAGGAGATAAAGTGTAACTGTTGTTACTGCAAGGACATGGGCTCATTTCCAGTAATTTCTAACTACTGTTTTAGTTATATTTGAATAGATGCCTAGTTCCCTCATGATGCATTTCAGAAATCCCTGTTTAAAGTTGAATCCTCACACTTGGTGTCAAAGCAGAATGTGCTAAGTGAAAGCGAATGCACAGCACTGCTCTGCTTCCACAGATGGGAAATGGAGGCCTGGAGAAATGTGCCGTGTTGCCTTTGGGCCTAATTGCTCAGTCACTGGCAGAGTCGGGTCACCCCCACACTCTGTCTTCGGGCACAGTCACGGAGTCGCAATGGCAGTAATTGGAGCCTTCAAGATATTACAACCTCTAACTATTCATTACTGTCCTCAGTTGTCATTTACCATCTTTCAGCTGGTGGTTACCAACTCACAGTTGAGCCACCAGAACAGATTATGTAAATCCTAAAGATTCAAAGCCTAATCGGACAGGTCTTCTCAAGTCACCTTCATCTCCTATGAGGAAAAAACTGAGAGACTTGAGTTTGTTCCACCTGGAGGAAACAAGGTTCCAGGGAGACTGTATTCTGGATTTTCAGGACATAAAGGGAGCCTATAAGAAACATGGAGACAGACTTTTCAGTAGGGCCTGTTCCAACAGGACAAGGGCTAATGGTTTTAAATTAAAAGAGGGTCAGTTTAGATTAGATATAAGGAAGAAATCTTTTATGATGCGGTTGGTGAAGCCCTGGAACCATTTGCCTAGAGAGATGGTGGTCCCATCTCTGGAAATATTGAAGGCCCAGTTGGACAGGACACTGAGCAACCTGATCTAGTTGAAGATGCTGCTGGTTATTGGAGGGTGATTGGGCTGTATAACTTTTAATGGACCCTTCTAACCCAAAATAGTCTATAATTCTACTGTCTTATCTCTTGTTTAGATTGAGCTGTATGAACTGAAGTAAGTGTGGCATGAGATATTTTTGGAAGCACAAAATAACAGGAGTGGCTGGCCATGACAGCAGACTGTCCTATCTCCAGGGCATCAGCTGAGGAGTACAGAGAACACAAGCTTCACGAGGTCTCTGAAACCAGCTGAAGATGACCCCAGCACAATGTTGCAGTGACCCAAGATGTTGATAAGCAATCAGGACAGGTCACAGGACAGAGGGAGAGGATACATACTCAGTTGAACAACTTTCACTCTGAATTCCTGCATGGCTCACTCAGATCATGAGCTGGGGCCCTTCCAAAGAGCATTCTGAAGTTCAGCATTGTCTTTATGCCTTTTAAGCCCCAAATTGATTCAGATCCAAATGTTAGGAGTCAAGAACTGCCACCTCTCAGATAGCTTAAGTCCCTTTGTCCTCAGTGTTCAGTAAACATTGGTTCTGTGGGCACCTTCCTGAAAAACATTTACAGGATGATGTTTGGGAACACTTCCTTTCAGAAGCTCTCCTCATATTCTGGGTCTCCCCATATTTTAAGTACAACCTTCTGCATGTGATTATAGCTCTTCTCACAGACCCAAATGCCTCAGAGAACAGGAACCTGCCATTTCTTGGCCTTACTGTGCTTGGTTTAATCAGCAATGACAACAGGTTTGGCAAAACAATTAGTTCTGTCCTCTGTTCCCCCTTCCCTGCTCACGCAGCCCATTGTGAAACACCATTCTCTGGGCATCACATCTACACTTCTCTATCACCAGCTTGCAGCAGGAAATGGACACTTCCAGGGGCAGAGCCAACAACTGATCCATGTTGCCACCTAATGCATCCTGGAACTGTGATGCCTTGACAACTTTTGACATTAAAACAGTGCCTTGCTTGTGACATGGTGACTTTCTAGGTTTGTTCCTGTGGTAATAACAGCCTCATAAGCAGAAGCTAACTTTCCTACCACAGTGCAACAGGCCGTCATTCCAAACTACACCCGAGAGATGAGAATGAATGGCATGTGGGACACGCTGCACTCTGGGCTATCTCAGGGCACCAGCTGACATAAGCACTATCTGATGTGCTGTGAATAATTCAACAGGAGAGCATGCCTGTCTGCACCAAATTTGTATTGCCAGGTGATCCAGTAATGCATAAATCCAATCTTAGTGATCATCTGGCCACAGCCTAAATGCTCAATGCTTGGCTGTATCATTAATCTCACTGTGTGATTTTAAACAAGCCATTTTCCCTTCCCTGAAAATCACTTTCCCACAGCTGGAAAATGGGACATAAGAGGTTCCTGTAAACCCATATCTCTTGGGGGCTTACTGTCCCACTGCAGGATGTAAGTAAATCCTGCTTGGTTAGAATAAGTGTTTGCAAAGAACTAGTAATCATCAAATAAAAAGAATTTTAAAAAGATGAGAGAAGTGAGAATGGAGAACAGTTGTGTTTTAAAGGTTGGTTGAAGGCTGTCTCCAAAAATAACAGGCTTTATTTTTATTCAGAAAACAACTTTTAGAGAAGTAAACTGTTTATCCATCCAGTAGACGGAATTAGTCCAAAGGCGCACTTTCTGAGGACTGTACTCTGGAGCACAGAGATCAGCTTCAGCATTTGCGAATTCTGGTACTGCAAGAATTTTCTGCTTCTGTAGTTAATTAGATTAAACTGAAATAATATTTGTAGTTTTATCCGTCTGCTCCTTATTCTGTTTTCAAATGGGTTCTTCTCTTTATTACTGGACTGAAATATTTCCATGAAGAGTATTAGGTGACTTCACATAATGTTAACCTGTGAATCACCACAAGGTTAAAAAATAGATGCGGGGGAATATTACGATGCAATTCATCTTTGTTCAGTCAAATTTTTTATTTAAAAAATTTTAAAACACTGAGAGAAAATGGCATAATATGGATTAGAAGTCATTCTAAACCATACTTACTAGCTGTTTCAAAATTGCGTGTTTTAACCTTTCAAAATAACTTACGCTAATGTGTAATGTTGAAGAAAGTATTGCATTTACTCAGACTATTTTTCTCTCACTACGAATGTCTGCCATATGCTGCCACTGTTACTACTGCCCTTAGTGAGCAATGGGTTTGCCCATTTTCAAAATAAAAGTAGTTTCAACATTATGGGCTAGATTCAGTCATGTACAGGAACACCTCAAATCTGTCTAAAGCCTGCTTTAGGCTCATACATCCTTGTTAGTTTGCTCCTTTGTTCCCTTTAAAAAAAGAGTATATCCCTGTTGCACGAAATGGGGACTGACTGTAAGTGAATTAGTCCCCAGTTTAACAAAGTGGTTAAGGTTAAGAATGTTTAAGTGTGTGAGTAATCAATAAGCTCAACTCTGGGGACATGAAATAAGTATGTGAATACACAGCTCCCTGAATACATGCCTTGGCATGGCTGAGGAGTGGGAAGTCTTCTTCATAAAGCTGATCCCAGAGCTGCTGAGGAGTGGGGAACTGCAAATTAAAGCAGCCACCCGTGTACTGAACAATCTTCTCTCTAACACAGCCTCCTGAGTTTAGCTGTCATGCTTTGCCCATCATCATAGTACCTGAGCACACTTGGAAAGTTAAGGCAACCATTTTACACTAGATTCTAAGATTTAAAATGTTTACACTTAAGTTTTTGACTGTGGAAATTTACTTACATTACTTTTTGGCCACAGAGGGAGTGCATATTTCCTTACACACCCACCCAAAATTTGATGATTTCAAAAAACCCCAGGCCTAGGGAATGTGAAGGAAATGTATTGTTCAAATCAAGGTTAAATTTATAATGCGCTTTGATCTTCAGTAAAAAGTAACAAATTAAGAACATTATCCTATGCCTACCACAGATTTAAAAATATTAAAAATTGAGTAACTCCTTTTACTCATAAGGATCTAACATCTTTTACTATTGTGTAGGATTATTTCTTAATTAATATCACATTTACTAGCATTTTATCCAGCAAAGGTTTAAATGTCTCAAAGAAGATATTTTACAGTTTATATCATTCTGTCAGTGCTGAGATAATGGTGTTACTGATGCTGCATAAAAATCACTAAATAAGTATTAAAAGTAAGTGGAAATGTTCTTGCCATTTCCAGTGAGAAACAGTCTGCCACATGTTCATCCATGTGTCTGAATTGGAGCTGGTATTTCAGATTGTGAATTTTAGTAAATCCTTCAGGTAAAATGAAGGGTAAGTCTCTGTCAAACTACTATGTAAAAAAAAGAAAATTACCACCACCACACAAAATCCCCTTTTATTTCTGATTTATATTTAGGGCAGATATTTTCAGATAACAAACCTGACCTAGCAGAAAGTCAAAATCCCTTCTGTGAAAGCTGTATGTGCCAAAGACTTATTTCTAAGTTAAACTGGTGCCCTTTTTATTACAACAAAACAGTGAATTTTTTTCTTCTGTTTGGTTTTTTCTCCCTGTACTTGTTTGCTTTAAAAATAATGGGTAAAGTCCTGCCCAGCTTAAGCCCCTGGGAGATCTGCCAAGATATCAGTCATCTAGTGCAGCTTTCACACCATAATGTAAGTATTATGGATGTTGAATTTTAAATAAAAACATCCTCTTTCCAAATGCTTTTTAGACAATAAAATTAAACAAAATGAAAAAATCAAAACAGTCAAGGCTAAAAACCCTTTCTCTCCTAAACATTTGACATTTTTTGCCCCTGACTCTTCCGACGTTATAATTTAAATACTTTTGGTTCTCATAGGCAGGCAGGCAAGATGGGACCTGAACAGTGGACAAAAAAACACTGCTTTCTTTTTACCTCCCTTTAAAAAATGCCTATCGGACAGTCTTTATATGCATAAAAATAAATTTTAAAAAGCAAACAGATCTATTATTTTTACGGGTCATGATTAAGACTTCAATTAGTTGGTTTACTCAGTTAATTCACCTTTTAGCTAACATTTCATTCTTGAACAAAAGATATTGACTCATTCACTGAAGTTCTTAACAAGCAGTTCCATTCTATTCTTTGAAATAGAGGTTTTTCACTTTCCTTAAATCTTATTTCTTTCTATTTTCAGGGGCTTTTAGTGTTTGCCTATGCGAATAGATTATAGACACTGTTGATTTAAATAACGCCTCCATGCAAGCACCAAATGATACTCCCTTTTCCATCAGCTGGCAAGGCATTTCAAGAGCATTGAGGCAAGGCAAATTTAAGTTGTGGCATTGTAATAGGAATTCTTGTGAAGCACAAAATGTTTAATAAATGACAAAGGTGTCTCTCGAGGAACAGCTGAAAGCCATCTATACTCAGGCATTTCTATAGCATAAGAAAAGCAGAATGAGACAAATTTATTTTTGCTATTTTTATTGATTAAACTTCATGTTAAATTTGATATAAGTGTATTCAATGGCAGTGAAGTCTCCAGAACCTACTGTCTAATCCAACTAACTTGAGGATAAACTCACAGTTATATAGGTAACATGCATTAAGCAGCTATTAGCTGTGACACACACGGTGATATAGCATAAGAAAATTTGGGGGGGCGGGATTCTTTATGTTGGAAAGGCTTACAGTGTTGCATGACAAGACATGCAAAATACTCTTCTATTAAATAAAATTACTAATATGTGAGAGCTAGTTAAGGAATAGCTGACACATGGGCAAATGAGTTATAAATCTTTCTCCACCTGCTACATGCAAGGCTTTAAGAACACAGATTCATGTCAAAACACAAATAGGTATTGCTTTATCATGTTCTTGTAGAAAAAGTCTTGCAGATCAAAGGAAGACTGCAAAACAGCATCACCTACATACAAGTATATGAGATGAATTTCAGAAAAGTTGATCATCTCTTTAGTAGGACACTCACCTAAGTCTGCCCACTTCTTTTTTAAAATTATACAAGTGTGTGGCCCTTTGCCCCTCAGTGAGGCAATTTGTGTTTCTTTCCATGACTAAAGCTGCATCAGGCCCATACCACAGCCTCATGTCCACTATTAAAACACAGCTATGGACTACCTAGGCCTGACTGTGTCCCTGCCATCAGAGGCATAAGAGCCTCACTTATAGATAATCAAATAGAGCTGGGGCAATCTGACTTCACCTGACCTTTCCTTTGGAGCACATGAAGGACACCTCTTATCTTGCGCCAAAGAGAGGCTCCTGCCTCGGGGAGTAATTCTGATCTCTCTCTGTGGATTCTTGCTCCTTATTTTCACTAGTAGAGTTCAAAAGTAGCTTCTCTGCAAACACAGGGGTTTTTCTCCACTCTAAAGGGTGTGTATTATTATTCCAATGTCACACTTCTTTACAATGTTCTTCACAGACGTAGTGTAGTCTTGTTTTTGTTGTCCTCTTGTGAGTGACCCCAGTGGAAAGTCAGGTAACTCTCTTGCTGTAATCTGGCCCTCACCTCTTCAGTGATGGCAGCTCTGAGGACTGGTTCAAGCTCTGAGGGAGTAGAATATGTTTCCTCTATCAGAAGCTGAATGTACACTTCTTCTGACACATCTGAAAAAGGTCATTTATAGTTACTTCTTCTAGAAAGGCTGTGTGATCTGTACCGGGCTCTTCTGAACTGGATTTGTCCCTGTCTTGAGCCGTGAATTATGTTTTTCTGACTATTCAGTAGTTTAGTCTTCATCTTCTAGTATATCACTCCTTTCTCTCTGAACTGATGGGGAGGATGGGGAGGATGGGGAGGATGGAAAGCCTTTCTTTACAGGTCCATGGAGTTCCCTGTACAGAAGGAAATCTCCTGCAGATCCAGTGATGGGCTTTGTTGTGTCGGTTTAGGTTGGTGGGCTGCAGGCTTGCCAAGCCTGAAATTCTGACTCACAGAAAGCATTTTTTATGTTTTCTCCCATCTCCTTATCTCTTCCCTGCTCCCCAGAATATTTTGTTGTTATTTTAGAGCATCACTCTCTGATATCCATATGCAATGTTTCCTGCACACTGCTTCATTCAGTTGACCATAAGTCACTCAATTTAAGGATGTGTCCTTTGCAGACTTAGTCCGATGAGTAAAGGACCTGAATTTCATGCAGACCAGCTGTATGATAAAAACAAAAGTTATTATTAGCAGCTATTCCAGCTGCCTAGTCCAAATGTATTATGTTTAATTGAATAGTGAAAAATTCAGTTAACCAGCATAGCAGATCCCCTTTTCTTTCCCGAGCATCTATCAGTCCTCCCTTGAACAATATTATATTTATGGGCATTTTAGGTATTCACCTACAGCCACCATACAGCAAGATATAAATGGGGACAACTCCAAGAGGAAAGACAAATTGATAAATTGTTAGACAGACTGAATCAGTTTATAGAGTTGACAATTATATTCATTAACTCAATCAGCCTTCCGTTAATAGTGTGGGTTTGATTGCCGTCTTGCCTACAGGTAAATCTCCATCAAAATTACAACCATCAGTTAGTCCCCATTTTTAGAAACTATACGTGCTGGGGGGGAAAAAGAAAAAGCAAAATCTGTTGCCGTATCCTTTCTTCCAGAAGCAAAAAGCTGCTCCAAAAGCAACGGGAGGTGCGGAGCCACAGTGACCTCAGCCGGCGCTGCGGAGACCGTGCGGCACCGGTGCCCCGGCGGGGACCGCATCCACAGCTCTGCCGTGCCGCGCTTCCAGCGGGAGGGTGCCCAGCATTTTCACACCCTCTGGTACTGCTTTGGCTCCCTGATACAGACTCAAGTGCTGGATCGGAGGTCTCAGACTGCACTGAAATCTTCTTCAACTCACCATCCTTATCGCCTCTGAGAAACAGGGTTCAGGATGGCCACACCTCCAATGCCACTGGATAAGGATGTATAACAGCAACTAGGCAGATGTTGGCTGATACCGGTGAGAACAGCTTATGGGTTAAAATTATTATTGCTATTTTTTGCAGGGACTTGCAGCAGACTTTTTTAAACTGTCCCAAACATTAGTAATAAGCAGCATACATCTTATGCTGATGTCAGCATCAATTTTAAGGGCTGTGGTGACATGAAATAAATAATTCCCAGTAAAACTCTCTATGAAGTAAATCAACTTCATAAAAATGTCTATACTTTACAAAATTATATATCTCATATTCTTATATCATGAATTCTCAAGTCACAGTTCCTCATTATTCGGTACATCTTCATGAAAAAAACAATGCTGCGAAGAACACTAACATACACATTCCAAGATGAAAGGTGATCATTTCTGTCCAAGGGCTCATTTTCATATTTCTGCTCTCATTTTGTGCCAATTTGTTGAACTGAGATCATTATGTTTGCAAATAACAGAATCATAATTTTCACCTTAAAGCATATTTTAGTTTCCCTTGTGAAGTTTCCATCATTTAAAAGTACATCATGTGTTACTGAAGCCATATAAATGTGAGTGAGTCTTAGTTTTATGGATAATAGAGACCTATTTTTTCTACTAGTAAGGAATAAAACCAAGATATTTTATTTCTCAGCGCAAATAAATCGTGCGTAACCCCAGAATATACAAATTGTACACTCAGCTAAGACAAATGCATCTTGTTCTATTTACATTCATGAGGTGATGTGGATTTCCACCAACCCAAGAATCAAGCTTCCTGTGTGTTCAGGGGCAATGTCTCTGTAGTCCACGATCCTCATAAAATCTAAGCCATCTTTTCCTGGCCCAGGTTCACATGCTGTGAAACAGAAAGTCTGTTGTTGGGAGCTGGAGTAGGTCAGAGCACCAAGCTGTGCTGTAAGAAAAGGTCACTCAGAGGGCTGAAGACCGAGGGCAGTTGAGGTTAAAAAGTGGGAAGAGCAGTCTGGGAATGGGGCACAGCCAGTGTTCACAGTCAACTCATTCACATCTACTCTGTGTCAAAGTTTTCAGGAAGCCACAATTTCACCCTGAATCTGCTTCTCATTGCAGCAGATTTTGAGAAGTGATGCTGTGTCCCTTAATCAAAGGAAATTCTCTTAGAACTTACAGGGCTCTAGAGAGATACGACATTTTTTTGTCTGATATGGTGTATCTGGGCCCTTTAGATCTGACCACTTGTGTCCAGAAGCTTTAAACCTGAACTGCATTTATTTTACATAACCACAAGCAAGTAGTACATGTTTCCTTTCCCCCTTTTGAAGTTAGGAATCTATACATGCCTTTGGCTTGTTGTTTTGGTTTTTTCTACTTGCATCATCTGGAGAACTGGAAATGATCCAGAGGTGGTCCATCTGTCAGCAAAATGTAATTTTTAGTCAAATTCTACACTACTATCAGGAGAATAGACATTTCCTTTCTCGCTGCAGCCTGAGTCAGTTTTCTTTTGTGTGCTCGAATGTGCTTCTAACCAGCCAAGGGGGTTTTTGTTGGTTTTTTTGGCTGGGTGGATGTTGGCTTACTGGTTACGAGAGCCTGTACAATCACTGCAGTGGAAATAAAAAGCCCTGACACTAGAGCAGTAGAAATAACAATGTTGGTTTTCTTCCCGCTAAGTGGAAATAACATGCTTTGTTCCACCAATTTGAGGTACAGAATACCTGACATGAGATGGTGTATAACATTTTCCATTTTTTCTGGGAAAAAGTCTCAGCCACACTGCACTGTGCCAAAACAAAACTGCACCAAAAATGGCCAGGTACAAGATACAAGGTTATCAGTGATAACAGGGCAGATTCTCAGGGTTAAGGTAAATTGGAAGCATGAGGCGTACAGGGACTTCTATCAACTGATAATGTGTCCCAAAACATTTATTCCACTGACTAGCTGAAAGTCAGTTCTTGAATACTGGGACCTAATACCCCTGTGTGAGTCTTTTAAAAGACTGTCTCTAAACTCCAAAAAATAAATATATAATGAGTGATAGACACTTCCAATAACTGATCACATATAACTGACAGGAAGAAATGGTGAGCCCAGTTGAATAAATCATGCAGCTTGCTGAACTCAATAGCATCATATATTTTTAAGGTAAGTCCTCATGGATTTTGAATAAAACAGGAATCGCTCAGAAACAGGCATGCTTTTGCCTGTTCCTTATCTCACCATATTAAGGCAATAAAAAACCAGTAAGTTGCCAGATTCACCTATTTCTTTCCCTAGTTCCATTGCAATTCTGCATGATCACAGATTAAAAAGGAACAAAATCTTTCTACTACCCACTTGTAACATCATTTTTAGTATATACTCCATCTTAAAGGACTTAAAAATATCTGTAGTTAAAAAGTATTCTAAAGTTTTAGAGGGACCCTAGATGTGTTAAGTTTAACGCAAACATGAGTAAATACAAATATCTACTTCAGTGGACAGTGAATCAGGACTGACCTACTGTGGGAGAGGCTGAAGAGGCAGAGAGTATTTTTCAAATACATGAATCAGCCACATTTCCATGAGGAAATTTTAAAACATAATTACTAAAAAGTAAAAGAAAAAGGAAACATAAATGCTTCTTTTTAAGGTTTTTCCATTTCCTCTTCTCCACAAATTTTAATATATTTTTATATCCTCATTTAGGGCAATTCCTGCAAAGCTATTTTCCAAGATTTCTTTAACTTTTCTTCATATTTATTGGCAATTTAAAATGAAAGTGAGTGTCACTTGGCATAACTGAATATCCACTGGGTCAGCAGTACCTTCGTTCAGACCTGAAGCTTTGTCCCAGCTTTGTGATGGGGCTGTGCAATGGAAGGAGACCAGCCTGGTTACTTGTCTGCCTCTGTCTTACATGATGCTGAATATGAGCAGGGCACTGGGCAGTGCTGGTGGAGCCAAGGGGAATGCCTTTAAATCACCCCAGTCATTGGGCTGCTCTCCTGTCAATGGCATGGTAACAGTAAATTTAAAACCAATTGCCTTTATATAACACTCTCCCTTTGTCATCTCAAAGACAGACGTTTCCACTTTTCTGTGTTGGTTAAGCTGGAGCACAAATAACTGACTTTCCAAAGATTATCGATAGTGCCTGTATTAATTAAATAGCAGAAGGAGAACTAGGCAGGCAGAAGTGGTCTGGAAACTATGGCATTAGCCCAGCATGAGAAAGACTCATGCTCTTCTCATATGTTTTCCTGGACAGCCTTAAGGAAACCACTTACTTACCATGTTGTGTCCTGTTTGGCCAAACTGGACAACTACTCCTTCCTTGTTCCATGAGAGGGTTTGATGTAAGAATAAATATATCAAAGATAAGAACATACAGTCTGTGTAATGGGGTGGTGTACATGTCTTACAGTACAATCACAGTTATGACATTTTTTTTAACTTTGGTCTGGTCACCTTACATCTTCCCTTGAAATAAACTGGTTTTTTGCCCCAGTGTAATTCTATGCGGGCTTCATAAATATCTGATAAAAAAATTTACTTGAAATTTTTCCCAGATTGGCCTGAAGTAAAAGAGAGATGTACAAGTGGAAGATGAAGATACACATGGATGTTTTTCTGTTACAGCTCCTGGATCAGATTCTCAGCTGATAGAGCTACAGGGTAATTGGATTACAATTAATGTAAATCTCCTGATTGATACCATCTGAGAATCTAGTCCCATCTTCTAAAACCAGACATTTTTTTCAGAGGACTGTGATACCTATAATGTTTTTTCTGTCTGTTTGTTAAAAGATGTAATGAGAAAATAGAATGAGCTTTAACGGTGAACTTCTGGGCTTTTCTCAGTTTCAGTTTACTCTTACTGTAATATCTTTTTTTGTCACAACTAGACTGCAGATAGAAAGGCTGACTGTGTCGAGGGAATTTGGTGTTTTACATTTAGAAGGAACATTTAATGAATTACGCTGCCCCTAGATAACCCCTATTTCATTTGTATATAATGCTCAGGGCTAAGGATTGTCTTCCTGATCCTTCTCAGATGTTAGGCAATACAATTCAAGAGTGGTCAAATTACTGGTCCCATCCTTACTTCAATTCTGCAAGTGCTGAGTGCCTTAACTCCCACTGAGGACATAAAATGGCTTAAATACAATAATAATCTTAAATTTATCAAAGGCATAAAGTTCAGAGTGAAATCAAATACTTAACATTTTTCTTTGTATGGCTAGAGTGCAAAACATTACATAAACTTGTCCTTTTAACAATATACTATTTTTTTCTTTTTATATTAGTACCTAATTGTTATATTTCTTTTATGAAAAGTACTCTAGAACATTAAATTGCTTATAGGTATTCTGCCCCCTTAATCTGTGGAGGTATTACTGACTCAGCTCCCACTAACTAGACTTGTCAGTTTGCAATTTCACATCTTCAGAAGGGGAAGAACAGGTATTTAAGCTTATGTCAGAAAAAAACTAGGAAGAATACATCAAATGGCACACTGCTAAATGAAGTGGCATTGGTCTTAGGAAGAAACTATTTTATTACTTAACAGCCTTTCAGTAAAAAACCTGAAAAACTACTCAGACATCAGGCTTCAGGGTAGAAGTTTGTTGTCTGTCAGGGTCAGCGAGAAGACTTCTCCCCTTCCCCTCTGTCAAGACACTGATATAATTGGCTCCATGCATTATGGAAAGTAGCACCTCTCTCTATGGCACAAGGCAATTGTCAGCAGCCTCTGGAAACTGGGCCTTACCCCCAACATACTTATGTGCTTCACATCCTATGTCTCCATTTCACATTTGCTTTCATTTTTTTTGTTTTTAAAATATGCTAATTATTTGCAGCCTATAAACACATGTGCATAAATGTACGTATGTGAGAGATCAGACCAGGTAAAAAGTTTCTGCCTTTCATCTGTGAGGTTAAGCAGGTGGGTGAAAGCCAGCATGACTTAGGTGTGGCTGCAGAGACCAAGCAGCAAGCCCTCCAAGTGACTGGACCCTCACAACAAGCATAAAGTTTAACTACTACAAGCAGTGTCAGCTGCAGTTACACAGCTCTGTAAAACCAAGCTGTGAAAAATGAAGTCAGTCTGAAAAAAATTTACATTTTTTAAATACAATATGCATCCGGTTTCCTGTAACACTTCTGTAGTGTTGCCTGTTAGGCCTCTGATTTCTACCCAATCCAGATGTACAGAGAGAGCAGCAGCCTATGGAACAATGATATTTTCAACCACTGCCAGCCAGAGCTTTGGACTGGAAAAATTGGTGTAGCTTCAGTGAATACAGTATACATCACCAGCTACAGTGGAACTGGACTAATTTAATTACCTGAGGACCTGCCCTGTGATTCCTCAAAGAGCTCTAAGTACTTCTTCGCTTCTGTTTTAGTGTGGTTTTGTTATCATATGAATGAACAAAGAAAGAATCAGTGTCTGCAGAAGGCTTACCCCAAGCATTTTCATTTGAACTGGTGGCAAAACTCTCCCTGTCAAGAGTGGAAGTCGATTTGGGCCTGGAATGATGTGTTTCTATAGGATTTCCCACTCCTTAGGATTCTGTATGAATCACTAAGCATTTTCAGTTGATATGACAATACTGTTTCAAGAAGAAAACTCAAGTTTCAAGAATTCAACTCAACTCCAAGTATTGGAATAGGAAAGGGATATTTTTGAGTAGCATGATGATTTTCTTCCACCTGTTTTCCACTTATATTCCTGCTTTGGTAGAACCACAAAACAAGAGCTGTTTGACCAGCAGCACTTGTTGTCACTCCAGGGCAGAGAGCATAGGACAGAACCAACACGTGCTCCATTGCCCATGCAGAATCCAGATGTTATAAAGTGCAGCAGAAGCAAGACAAGCTGTGAAATAGAAATAGACAAAACATTCTGCAAATCCAAAGACTCCTTCATGTACTTGTTTCTCAAACAAATAGCAACCTGATGTGCTGGAACTGAGCTTTCGGCATCCATGTCAGTGGAGGATAGAAAATAGCTCTCCCAAGGCCTGCAGAGCTGGGTGCCTCCATTACAGCAAAGACCTTGTATGTGCCAAATAGCAAACACCTGCTCTTTGGTGTGAGCAATGACGCATGGAAGAGCTGCAGGTCTCCAAGTTCCTCCTCTTTATTATCAATACTGACCCAGCTGCCTTTCATAAAACCATTTGTATTAGGAGATGATATTTTTTTGTCTTAAGGAAACCCGTTGCAAAAGATCTGCCTGAAGTTCCTGAAATCTTCCCCCTTGACTAGACCCAGCCAAGTGCAGATGGAACTTTGTCAGGAAAGTTTCAGTGCTGGTGCGGTTGCTACAGCAGATTACCTTATATTTGTTGAATCGTATATTGTTGGATTCAACCTTGTGAATTGTTTCTGCTAGTGGAATATGCAGTGGGTATATTCATTCACACATAGTCAAAGGTGTGGGTATAGAGGAGAAAGATGTGTTACAGCCAGATAGATCACAGAATCACAGAATATTCGGAGTTGGAAGGGACCCAGAAGGATCATCAAGCCAGTTCTTAAGTGATTGGCCCGTACAGAGATCAAACCCACAACCTTGGCATTATCAGCACCATGCTCCAACCAACTCAGCTAAATCACATGGCATATATACCAAGCTTTTCTGTGCATAGCCCATGTATTCCAAAGTTGTTCATTTTGCCAACAACCAGAAGATAAGCTTAGTTTGCAAGCATGAAGTGGTATTCACAACATTTTTAATTATCATTCATCTGTAGATATTTCTAATGAGTAGTAAAGATTGGTCATTTCTAGCCCATAGGCTAGGATGCTACAGCTGTGAGCCCAAACTACAGTAGCTTGACACTTAACTGTGTTTTCTGCATACCTTTGAGATACCTGAATTCCTTCAAAAAATGCAAAGCAATAAAAGACATTCTGTTAGCTCTGTTTTGAGTGTTCAAGAGAATATTACACACTGACAACTGATCTGATTATTACAACTCGGCTCCAAGTTGCATAGATTGTCTCTAAGATGGCATCTCAGTTTCTTTGCTCTCTTTATTTAAACATTGCATCTCTGTGGAAAGCTGATACAGCCCAGTCCCAAGGCCTAGGATGTGTATTAAGTCATAGACCCATATCAAAATCTCAAGAGAAAAGAGGTTTGCAGTGCATTTAGCAGGCATGGAAGGAAATGCTCAGCAGGATCTGAACAGGTTTTGTTATCCCAATTAGGGATAATGATAGCTGCTGCACTGTAGAGGCACTTCCTTACTCAGCCAAAGTTCTGCACTGTTTAATGTCATCTGGTATATGGGGACTGCCAAATTCTAGTGAAATAATTAAATAATATGGTGTTGCTCTGCCCCAAAAGAAACAGGTTTACTATGTCTTTGAATAACTGAAATTCGCAGAGTTATGTTTTTATGTGCCCAAGAAATTAGTGCAAGACCATAATCTGAAAATATGCAAACCACCGGCTATTCTGCCCTGACACACTGTATAGAGACTTTTAATCATGAAATACATGATATCTTATTCCACTACATTCACAAAGGATTGTTCTTAAAAGTTTTATGTCATTATGGCCCATGCCCCATGCTTCTGACAGCAGTTCTCGTCCCTTAGCTGGGGCAGCAAACCCAAGCGTGGATCAGTTCTCCAGCCCCCAACAACAGCAGCTCAGCTCATAACCACAAATGAGTCTTCATGGCTAATTTCCATGAACACAGCAGGCTTTGAAAGAGGATGGTGGAAGGGTGGCCATGAGCTCCTGTCCATCCCTGCTGGAATAAGGGCCATAATATCCAGCAAAAGGACAAAGCAGATACCCAGGGACAGCGACCCCATAAACTACCTCAGCGAGCACTGGCAGGGGCCATCTGAGCACACCCTGAGGGCTCACCACTCTTCCTGTGAAGAATGAGCACAGACAGCTTCTGTACCCTCAGTTTGCATCTTACCTTACCCCCTGCTGATTTCCCCACACAAACAGGCCTTTGGCTGCCCTTTAGAGTCTGCTTGCTCCACCGATATTTGTTAGTCAACTTTAAAACTGTGAGGAGTAAGAATTGGCATCAAAGATGTCCCTGTTATTTAGCGACCGCTTCTGGACCCTGACCACATTACAAAGCTAAACAGAAAATCTTGCTGAGATATGGGAACCAAAATTTTTTGGGTCAAGCTGATTTGTGTTCACTGCAACCTACTTTTGATATATTTAATTAGTCCATACTTCAGGGCTGCTGTCAATCAATTTCCTCTGTCAATTGGCTGCATATGGAGATGCATTGCTGGGGGAGGTAGCAGATATTTCTGACACTATTGAGGAAGATCAGCTTGTCTTTTTCACATTCGTATGGTTAAAGCTGTCACCAAATCAGTAGTAACAGACTAATGGTTTGATAACAACACATTTCAGGACAGAATTTTACTTCAGAAAATTACCTGCGAATATCCGTCCTCCTCTGGAGATCGGGGTGTGGCTCACAGTCCCATATCTTCCTGGGAAGATCTGGAAACACCACCTAAGAAACTGCTACTTCACCCAAAATATTGGCAATGCCTTTTACTTCATCTCTTCCCTACCTGTAGCAAAATTTTTGAGGTTTAGAATCATTATAACAATTGTAAGGTCTCTCACTCAGAGGTCTTAAAGAGTGTTTCATAAATTTGGGTTAGTCTGCTTTAAAGGACTGTCTCTAGATATAAGACACTGATTTCATGATGCAGTTGGTCTCTTTACATTTCTCCTTTCCTAAATGAACAAGAGCTCAAAGACAAACCTGGGAGGCACTTCATCTTTCCCAAAATAAAAGGAGTTTAATTAATTTCTAGGTTTAGACAAAGTCAGGCAAACAATGCATGTAATTCTATTTCCCATGGCAAATGGATGGTTGATGCTTTTATTCACCCAGTCTTTTCCACTAAAAGATCTCAAAGAAGCAGACTGCATTATACATGGTAGAGAAAAATGATAACCCCGATACCGTCTCCTGCTTCCAAATGATGATGTGCAAGGCATAGACATAACTTCTTGGCAAGGATCCATTTGTCAAAATAAAAGAAGCCAACTGCATAAGGGAAAGAGACGATAGATCTTGACAAACTTGTAGATGCTAGCAAAAATGTAAACAAGAAGTTGCTGTGACTGATGTATTAATGTAACACTGCCAGAGTACTGGCTTCAAAAATTAACAACTGTTGATGCTTTTGTGACTAGTCAAAAGAGCAAGTGTCATGATTTCTGCTATGTTTGACATTTTCTATCGTTTCTACTCAATTTTAATCTCTGTGTACTACTCAATGCTCAGCTTCCTACAAGAAAGACAGAATAAGTAAGATTCCCACAAATGGGATAATACGTTTGAAGACAGCTGACCTTAGAAAAGAGATAGCAGAGATGAAAATTTCTTGACATTTTTATGAACTCATCATTTTTGCCATTTAATATATAAAAAGAAAAACCTATTTCCACTGATTGATTACTTTAATGAATAAATGTACTCAGTGATTTGGTGGCTTGAGTGGATTAAATTTCCCTTGCTGGCAGGAACTGGCCTTAAATGAAAGTGTTTTGAGAGTTTATTCCTTTTTCCCACACCAAAAAAACGAAGATAGAAAATCAGTCTGAATTTCAAACCACTTGATCTCTGCGTATATTTTATAAACCACTGTCTGAATCTCTGTGAGCTTCCAAGAAGTAAAACTCAATCACAGTCCCCTAGATTGTAGGCTTAAGTAATTCTAAATCAGATATTTTAAAATGTCACTGATGTGTTGAACAACACCCAGCAACTGATAACCATAACCTTCTTCCTTTGCATAATAGCTCCCTGCTGTAATCAGTTCAGATACTCATCATCACATAAGCCTCGCTCCTCACCTCCAAAAAATCCTTTCCAAAACAGCAGTAAATAAACACTCTATTTAAAAAAAAAGTCTGTCTTGCCATGTATGGTTTTGGCAAGTTTTGGCTTTAGAGGAGAAGCAAGACTGAAGATCACTGCAGGGAGCAACAGGGAAAAGGAGGAGAGATCAGTACAAAAATCTAAATTTATAAAAGAAAACCAAACCAAAACCAAAAACCACCCTAACACCTAGGAAAAGGAGGAACTGTGTGATTCTGCAGAGATGCTGGACAATAAGATAATCTTCTGTTTGTGACCCTGTTTTCTTCTGGTAGATCCATTATCAAACTCATGGGTTATGGTGCAATATAACCTGAAGTTCTTAAACTCATAAGGTTTGTGTGTAACTCCTTCCTGCAGTCTTGGGTAAAGCACCATGAACCTCAGTAGCAGAGCTTCATCTGATGTCTCCATACTAATACAGATTTTCCTTTAGGTGATGTATGTGCTAATGTCAAACAAACACACTTGCCAAAAGCTAAATGTAAATTTCTTCTCACAAAGGCAGCTTCCCACAGAGAGAGTTGGTGTTGGCCTGGGTCTATAACTTATATTCCAAACACATTTTACCTTTAAGAAAGTTGCTTTACTGGAAAAATAAGTATTAAAAAGTTATATACTGTACTGCTTAATTCCAATTCTATATTTTTAATTTGTTTGTTTACGTTGTAGATATATGTCTCCAGCAATTAAAAGTTGAAAGAGACCAAGTAAAGAGAAGCAAAGAACAAAAGAAGGAGTCTTCATTTTTACTTCACATTTACTTTCATTAATAATACCAGCTTCAGGGGGCTTTGCTGCAAATAAACCATGTGACTGCATGTATATGAAAGAGAACTCAAACCGTGGTGAGTCACTAGCTCCATATTTTCATTTGTCTGGTTGTGACCTGATGTTTTCTCCTGTTGCCTTCATGCACCTTGTCTCAAACCACATTTTTAGAAGGAAGGGTTTCTTAGCTTTCCTTTGGGGCTGGCTGCTGCTCAGGGAAGAACCCTCTTGGCATTTATGTCTGTATAAATACATCTGCCTATTCACTCTGCCAAGTCTCTATTGCTCTTTTCTCATTTTCCTGTTCTGAAATGTTTCCTAGTTTTAGTGGGTGGTTCCTCAGTGACTCAAAAAGAAAAAAAATATGCTTGTGTATAGTATTTGATCATTCCTGCCCTATTAGAGAAAAAGTACAGGTACTCTACTCTACTCTAAGAAGTGTCAGGTGGTTAGACTAAGAACTATCTAAGCCTGATTCCTTTTTGGTTGTTGTTGTTGTTGTTACTGTTTTAACTATTGCATTCTCTAAAAACTAAGAGATACGGGTTTATTCAAAGGTTTTTCAAAGGTTTATTCAAACTGAGATTTTCCCGTTGTTGCTCTCAAGAGCCCCAACTATTTCACTATTCAGTAAGACAGTTGAAACTGAGCATTTGCTTCTCCGTAATTCTCAACTGATACAGAGCCACAAGCAGCAGTAGTTCAGAGAAAAGTGTAGAAAAAAACCCATGTTTTCCACCATTTGTTATCCAGAGATGTGCTGATTACGTTTAGATGAACTGGCAATAAAAACTGCCTTGCTTCTATGGAAGTACTTGAGCCCTGCAACAGATATAAAAACTGCCTGCTATTCCGAGCAGCAGAGACTTGTTCTATCTGTACCAATAACTACATTGAATCGGTCTGTAGAGTAGCTGTGTCCTTAAAATCTGAGGAATACTTGACAATTAAAATCAGACAAGGTGCATCAGTTCAGGAATTCTCACACCAGAGCAGGAATCCTAAATGCCTCTGATTGCAACTCAACACTGAGGAAACTTTTTGTCTGAGAAAGGAAAAGCAACTGATGACACTCATGGCTTTCCTACAACTAGCACTAATGGAAAAACAGAGAACTATAGGGAAGACTATTTTAAAATGAGGTTCATTCTTAGAGCCCTGTGAGACTCACCTATGACATTAGCATAATCTGATAGTGATGTGACATCTCCTTTCAAATCCACCCTTTCCTCAAGGACATCAGGAGAGGTGAAACCTGACAACATTTCTGTTACAGTGACAGAGCTGTGGGTCAAGCGAGCACCACAAGTTTACATGAGGGCTGAATTTGACCTTGTGTCACGACAGCTCCCAAAGGATCCTGCAGTAAGCACTAATGTATTCAAGGCTGTACATACTGGCAATGCAATGAGATCTCCACTTTAAGGGCAACGTTGAGGGCATCTTTCATCCTGGGGCATCACAGAGCATTGGAAAGATGTTCTGTTACAAAAAAATTTGCGACAAGCTGCCATCATCTCCTGCAGGGCAAATACAGGAGTCTGCTGTTGAAGACAAGCCATCAGAGCCTGCCTCAGGTGCTGACAGCACTTCTTTAACACATCCACTTCTCTAACACAAGCCTTATTCTCAACAACAGCTGCTACTGATCGAGCTGTTACTGATCGGGCATCTTCTCCTTGTCGGCTAAAAGGCAAAAGCAAATCTGTCAGAAACAACATGGCCCAGCATCCTGTGGGCAGAGGGCTAAATCAGCTTCTAGTCCGCTGACTGCATACTCATATCCAGTACAGCGAGCCAAATGTGCTTTGTAGAGGCCTGGGGAAGACCAATTGATCTTTTGGAGGCAGGAGAGAGGGCTGTCTGATGAATGGGCAAGGCTCGCTTCCAGCCCCCTGACCTGCCTGCCATCTAGTGTATATTCAGGACATATTTCCAGCTCAGCACAGCCATAGCTGGAGAACAAAGAACAGAATTAGTCTGGACAAACATGGCACGTTACTGATAGGGTACACTGAAATACCTTAACCTTTTCATCTCAGGACTCTGCATTATGTAATTAGGGCAAACCCCCTAAAAACAGCTTCTTGACAGTAGCAATTCACTTACAATGATCATGTTCTCAAAAACACAACAGACTAAACCCAGCATTTACTTAGCTGTCAAAGAAGTAGCAGATTACATTTCAACAATCAAATGTACCACATTTGCACATGATAAACCAGATGTAGTGTTCTAGGTATAGCGTTTTTAAAATCTGTCATCTGCTTCATCTATTTGGCTGTCAAGGACAGAACTGTTTGTGCTAAATACACACGACTGCTGAAAAAAATAGTGGTCCCCTGCTGAACCAAACCTTAGCATTCAGACTGGTGTGTCAGACACCAGTTTGTCCGCTTCTGTGCCAACCAGCCATTTTTTGTAAGACTGAATTCCCATACACCCAGCAATGTTGGTCATTTTTCTTTAAAGATATCTTCAAATTTGGAAGGCAAATGAGAAATAAAGGATAATAAATTTGACTTCAGAAACAAGGATGACGCTAAGAGCAGAATATGTCTCTATAGAAGTCTCAGTAAATTTTCCGTGCAGGTCCATATTTTCTTGTCTCAGGGAAACCAACCTCGTAACAATCAGTGCTTAAGGGTTGGCTCTTTCCTTATGGAAGAATAAAGTTACCTGGGCTTTCTGTCAAAAAAATACTTCCAAGGAGCATCAATGAGACAATTTTTATAGATGCATATATGTGTTTATGAATACATACACCCACTGTTGACTGGTCTCCAAATCCACGGAAAACAGTCAAAGTTATTTTGGAATTATCAAACCCCAACTGTCACCTATGTCCAACAGTTGTTTAGTTTCAAAAATGAGTCACAAGGTCTTTGAGATCCAAATGCAGATGTGCCTATAAGAGATAAAGCTCAGGGAGCTATGAACAAGTCAGGTCTGGGAACACTTTAGGCTTGGTGGTGTGGAGCTAATTTCCTCTTACCTGGGCTAATTAGCTTTTATGCAGCAGTGCAGTAATGCAACTATCCTGCCTGTGGATCCGGCCCTGTCTTGCAGCTAAGATGATGATCTTAACTCACTGCAGTGCCCTGGCAGAACCATGACTTGCAATTATCTTCCATAGAACACAAGCGAAAAAGAAATCAGTCAGTTTTATAATGGTCAGTGAATCCTGTTGTTGCTCTGACTGAAATAAGTATAAACATATGCATCTCTTGTTAAATTAAGGCATACATGTGCATGAGGTCAGTCTTCTCAGAAGTATGACAAGTCTCCCTTTCCCTGCTTTTGGTGGTGCACTATCACAGCAGTAGTATCACAGCAGTGTTCCCTTCTGTGTTTCCTTCAATGTGCACTTAGGCTAAAATCAGCTGTTGGGACAGTAACTTCTCTGAGTCACTGCCTACAAAAAGGCTTCTAACTAGCAGTCCTTTTGTTGGTGTAACCTAGTGGAAATGAGACAATAAGAAAAAATTGTTGTGTCTCTTAGCTTTAAAATATTGCTTTGGAGTTGTTTTCTGCCTGGCACTTACAAGAATGGCTAAATTTTAACACAGACCAGGGGCTCATGTTTCTGCTATAGAGCACAGGGCTGAGCAGAAGAAAAGGGAGGCTGATGCACAGGAGAGCTGCCTGTTACAAGAATCATTCTTTTTGTGTGTTTGATTTTCCAAGAGCACTTGGGAAAAAAAATAAAAAAGCCGATTTCATCGTTGCTTCATTCAGCCACCGCAGGAACCAGGAAAAAGTCTGGATCTTTTAGTTTGTCTGCACACGCTCCCCTCATCTCAACGAGCAGCATGGTCTCAGTCTCTTTTTCTTTTCTTTTAAGCTAAATGAGTATCCTGATCCCACAGGCAGTGTAAAGGGTATCACCCACAAACATTTAGCCAGTTTGTTACTCACATTTGAAAATTAATGGTGAAACCTTGCTGCAGCACCCTGCTTGGGGAACTTTTATGAGGTTTGGATTAGGAAGGTCCTGCTGGTCCTGTTAGTGGGAAATAACATGGTATACTGACATTTTAATTTCAACTGTTTGAAAGCGTCCATTGGACAAACCTGCCTCCTCCACCTCCCCAGGGGTACCTGTGAATAAAGAAGCATTAAGGTGAGCATAGTTCATTGTGCAAAGCAAGGACACAAAACACGAAATGTGAAGTAAGACCTCTTTGCTTCTGGTTTGGGGCAAGAGGAGGAGGCTGTGCAAATGGGAATCTCCATGCCCCAGGGAAGTGGGCTGAGGAAGGAGTGGTACTCAATTGTAACCTTGGCATCCCTGCAGAAGACGAGTGCAGGGCTATAGCTGCTGTTGCTGAAGTTAAGAAGATGGAATGAAAACTGGATTGAAATCATAACTGCAGTGGGTTCAGGGCACAGGGCAGAAAACATTTTCCATTTGTATAAAATATAGATTTGTATGTAAATATTCAACAATAGCTTCTGTGGTAATGAATAAGAAATAAATTGCTTATTTGATGTATGATAAAACCATTATTCTGCACAGATGATGCAGATGACACTTGATTTATATTGTCTTGCAAAAGCTTCAGACAATTAAGGAGAAAACTGTTCTGAGACTTATTCTATCGACAAAATTCTGGTACAGCTAACAGCAATATGATTCACACAAGGATCGTCTGGCATGTGAAGCTTGTTTTAACAGATACCAATGTGACATACATAAAGCTGTCAGGCTTTCTCCAAAGGACAGTCATCCACTTCGTGTTTCAAGTGCCAAATTAATTATATTTGACATTTAATTTATAACCTAAGGTATTTTAGATTTGTAACTTGACTATGACAACAGCAGATTAGAGCAGGGCCCCGTTTGACAGAATCGATTTTTCAATTTATTTTCCTTGTATGTGGGGGTCTTGATTCAGATTTTTGTGTCTCGAGCTGCTGTACAGGACAACGATACCTCTAAGCAAAGAAGGCTTCGTTTACCTCCTCCCCCAGCCGTTTCGCGGTGAATTATTTCGCACTCGGAAGCAAGTTTCTTCTGCAGCCTTAATCACAAAGCTCCACCTATTGGAATGAAGGGAGAACTGTGCACAGAAGAAGAAAGAGATAGAGACTTCGCCAAACACTGCTATCAAGGGAAAACTACTACACAACCGTAAGCAGTTAATCTCCTCCATCTAGTTTATAAAGTCTCCTTTTCCAAGGTCTTTAAAACTTTGAGGTGGGAGGAAAGTCATAAGAAAAAAAACCAAGCAACCACCCAACAACCGCCAGGTTTCATCTAACTGACATTGTAACCTTTTTATTTTAACTGATAGATATTTCAACACATCGATACTAATATTTTACACCAGTAGGTCACATCTTCTAGGTTCCAAAGCATCTAAAAATTATAAATATATAAAATAACCTGTAAGTGTAGGTATATATTTACTGATAGATTGTTCATTATCAAAAGTAAAATTGATCAATAATGACACTATCAACTAGCTTTTAAAAAGGAAGCAAAGCATTTCTTTCAATTTTCCCACTGAAAAGGAAGGCTTTCTGTACAATTTTAGATCATTCATTGATATCACATAGCTGGAACACTACTGGAACACTGCTGGAACAATATCAGTTCAAAATATTGCTTAAAGAAAGGAGCTGAAGAATTTTAAAAAGGCTTTACAAAGAGCAAGGCCATTTTCAAGGCAGAGCTATTTTTTATAAGTGCTTAGCAGATGTTAATATAAAAGATCCTACACGGTCCTGCCAAAGCTTAAAAATCCACTCACAATTTCCGATTTGCTCTCCAGCCAGAGGAAGGCTCAGTGTCCACTTTCAGACTTTTTCTCTAACAGAAGGTACAAATCTAAATGTCACCTTGTATCAAGATAAAGTGTTTCACTGGAGAAACAGGACATTTGTCAGGATCATCTTATCTGAGATGACTAACTCAGTGATAGCCCTGAGTCTGTATTGTGAAAATGTCAGTAGTAGGACAAGACTAGCTCATTCTTTTTAGTAAAAAATGTTAGTTTAATGTTTAGTAGTCTTCTATCAAAAACTGCACTTTGACACTCTGCACATACAGACCTGCCAATCTAAAATTGTTTTAATTCCTAACATTTACAATCAGACATACAAGTATGACATCTGCAGCAGAGTATCTTCCATTGGAAAGGTGATTAAATCATGTCTTCATCAAATCTCAAATACACTAATGTGCAGTTAAATCAGGATATTTTGTGGCCAGCTGAGATTGGTGGGTTATCTCTTAACTTCATTACTACTATTAACAGTGGAGATTAGGATGATTTTCTTAACCCTACTTTTATCCCTCCTCCTCTGATGCCTGCCCTTGGGTAGCGGCTGGGTTCTGGCTGATCTTACATTTCACCAGATCCCTAGTGATATAGCTCTCCACAAAACTTCAGCTCTCCTACTAAATTTAGGTGCACTTGGACAACGAGTTCACGAATTTCCAGGTGGAGGAAGGCAGGATGGGCAATTGGATGGATAGAAGCAGTGCAAGGGTTCCTGAGGCCCCCAGGAGAAGGGAGGGACGGTCTGCGTGGGTAACCTGAGGGTATCCTCCAGGGGCACATCAGGGCACCTCCTTGTGTGGCACTGAGCCATCCATCGAACTGAGCAGGGAAGGCCGGGCAGGCCAGAACACCGACAGTGGGGAGACCCTGGGGACAGAGCTGGAGCGTGTCCAGAGAAGGGCAGCGAAGCTGGGGAAGGGTCTGGAGCACAAGTCCTGTAAGGAGCTGCTGAGGGAGCTGGGGGTGTTTAGCCTGGAGAAGAGGAGGCTCGGGGGGGACCTTATCGCTCTCTACAACTCCCTGAAAGGAGCAGTAGCTACGTGGGGGTCGGCCTCTTCTCCCAGGCAACCAGCACTAAAAAAAGATGAAATGACCTAAAGCTGCGCCAGGGGATATTCAGGTTGGACATCAGGAGGAATTTTTCCACAGAAAAGGTGGTTAGGCATTGGAATGGGCTGCCCGGGTGGGTGGTGGAGACAACCATCTTTGGAGGTGTTTAAGGACAGAACTGGACGTGGCACTCAGTGCCATGGTCTAACTGACATGGTGGCGTTGGGTCATAGATCGGACCCGGTGATCTCAAAGGTCTTTT
>VYXC01007716.1:5493-155957 GCA_013397175.1 Platysteira castanea
AATGACTTGCATAGAGGTAAATTTTTCTATAAACTAGATTCATGCTTTGATAATTGAAATAGCAATTATTATATGATTTCCTGTATACTTTCCTCTTCTTTCCTTTCTGCTCTGTCCAATCCCACTGCTGCCACGAGAAGAAAGGTACTATTACTGTGGTCCCAGTCAATGTCTCGAGCCATGGGGTGGTTATGAGAGACTGGACAAGATTGTTGGCTCAAAACATTTCATGTGTGTGTGGGGTAAGGGGCAGGTTAGGCCTTGCCCTGGTGAGGCAGTGCCCTGCCCTGTACCCCCCCACACCCTCTAGAGCCTGTACCCCAGCCCAGCAGTGGCTGCCGGCCGAGCCCAAGTGGCCAAATGACTGGAAGCCCCACCTGAGGGAAAGGCCCAGAAAGACTAAGGGGTATTTAAGACCAAACATGAGGCACGTCTTGACCCTACTTCCTCTTGGAATTCCGCTGCTGGAATCCAGGAATGGTGTGCTTTTCTGTAGCTTTTCTGTCTGTCTGTCCTTCTTCTAATTCCCTTTTCTTGGAATTTTTGAGTAGCTTAAAATCAAATGGGTTTAGAGTTTGCGAAGCTGATTTTGTTGCCTGAAATAAAACACAAAACCTTTCCAAACAATATTAAGAATGAAAATATAAAAGCAAATCTTTAAGGAAAGCTTTCAGGTGCACAAAACATGGGTATATGTCCATATGCAGAATCAGATTAGTACAATTTTTATAAGGTTAATTAATTAGTATATTTATCAGGTACATCCAGTAGGAGATTCAGTTGCCCCCTTGGGTCTGCCCCTTGGAATTGTTTCAGGAGCTTCTTTGCCTTACTTCTTGTTATGTCTTTTCAGATTCTGGTTGCAAAACGAAATGTCCTTCTTAGCTGCTCTCTTCTTCAAAATATGACTCAAGAGAATTTCAGGAGTGTGTTAGAGGGTTAGCTTATTATTCTAAAATCTAAGAGAAAGGGTAGAAAAAATACTGTATAACCATGTATTAACAGTCTACAAAGCTACAAATATATTAAAAATGTATAAAAGCAAAAATCTTTAGGCATCAATTTAGCCAAGTTAATGCTTTGAGAGTGTTTTATGTTGATTTAATGCTGCTCTAAACCTTTTGTCAAAGTTCTCTGATTTTCTAAACTTTCCAACAAAGTTCTTTTTTGTTGTTTTGATCTCTCGAGAATATCTTGTCAGTACTTCTCCCGTGCATCCAACTCAGAGTACATGAACAACTGTAAGCCTTTTTAAAAACCTCATTGAGTGAGGTGTTTGGGGGCTTACAGATGCCTCTGGCTGAATTAAGGTGCAAAGAAGACCATACACTGATGTCAGTAGTACAGATTCTATTTAAGAGTAAATAAGGGATAGACTGATGGGGATGGGAGAGGGGTGGAGGGAGGAGGGGGAGGGAGAAAGAGAGTAACAGAGAAACAGATTAGGTAGAAAAAAGATATCACCAATTAACCACTGCGTAGATTCTGATGACATCCCATTGGTCCTCTTCTTCTGGTCATCCAGGTGGTTGCAGACTGTGTCTCTTGAGTGGTGGAGGGAAGGAGTCCACAAAACTTCTGTTTCATGGGGTTTATATTGTGCTCAGTCTCATCTGGAACTGTTAGTCCCCACCTGGGCTCAGGAAGCCCCAACAGATGAAGATCTTGCCTCTAAGCAGAGACAGCGTGCCTGGTTCACACTGGATCAGTCAAGTATGCCAAAACGGAGAGATGGTAGAAAGCTGCCACCTACAATCCATCTAAGCAATGTAGGAGGAGGATAGTGGTCAGTGTGCAGAACTAATGGCTGTATTAATAATTTCATTCTAGAGGAGACACAAACTCCTGAGTTGTAACCTAAAATAACACCTTTGTTTTTTACCCCATGCAACACAGAACCTCTATGTGAAGCCCTGAATTATGGCTTTCAGTTGGTGTGTATCAACAGACACAAAGTGTGGGAGACAAGAAAAGTCTTATTGAATAAGTAAAAGACTTTTGTTCACTTCTGTTCACTGATGATTCACGAAAAGCTCTTTGGGATATGCGCAGCTGACGTGAAGACCAGAACAAGTTATGTAAGTTTCATGTGCACAATGCCTGATCGAAGTGCCAATTGGTCAAAGGAACGTGTGGACAGCAACATGGGAGATAAGGCATGCGGTCAATGTGTGTTTGTTTAGTTAACAAGAATGCCAACAAGAATAATTTTAGATAGCATATTTTTAGCACAATATAAAAGCCTTGCATAGCTGTACAGTATAAAAGGCCTTGCATGAGTGTAATAAAGGATTCTCTTCCCTGGAAACAAGAGAGTCCATGTCATCATTGCTGCAACAAAGTGCTGGATGCCCCTACTCTCCAGCTGTACTGAAACTCCTTGTTGACTACATCACACAAGCAACTGGACCGTGTGGTGAAATTTGCACCACCATTGCCTTAGAGGAGATGGGATGGGGGATGGAGTGCAGTGGCAGGACACCTTTGGTGGTCCTAGTCCTGATATTGTTGCTGTTGTGCACTTCTTCTTTTGTGCACTTCTTCTTTTAACTACTATTTGTTTTTCTTGTCATTATGCTGTATTATTCTTCTTCACAGAATTGCTTTGTGTATAAGAATCTCTATAATAGTGAAAAAGCATACTAATATAATTGGTAACTTTTAACACCTGTAAAAAGATTCAACTGCACATGGGTCAAGTGGGGGAATGTAGAGGTGCTGACCGGAAGACCACTGTACATCGAGGAGTCAGTGATCCACATAGCAGTGAACTGTGCAGGACAGACTCATCCTGGTGATAATAACAAAAGAGCCCATGGCAGATCCCACTCGGTACTGGCAATTACATCTTTATACTTCTAGCTCTCATAAACAGTATTTAATTGTTACTTTGCAGAGTCTGCGTGTCCTTCTTACTGTGGTCCTAATGGATGAGCAACTCCTTATGCAAAACAATTCCACACAATTCCACTTCTTTCAGTAGATGATTTCATGAATTAACATTCATCCCTGAAGTCTGCACTTAAAATGCTAGGATCTGTTGTCTCCTACTTATGGTGTCTGTCACTACTTTGGGTACCAGCTATTTCGTTTCACTAAAGATGGGGATAACACCATCTCCTGTCTTGGCAGAGATTACAAATCTGGTAGCCGCAGTTCTTTCTCGGCTGCCTTTGCGTCCATTTTTGAACAGCCATTTCTTGTAGCGTATAAGGACCAACATGAAGGAATTCCTTCACATTAGTATTATGAGAGAGTATCCCAGCACAGCTGTGCAGTTGTACTGGGTTTACGTAGCAAGGGTTTGGTAGTGGGGGGCGGGGGGGGTGTGCCACAGGGGTGGCTTCTGTGAGAAGATGCCAGAAGCTTCTGCCATGTTGGACAGAGCCAGTTCCCACTGGCTCCAATTTGGACACACCACTTGCCAAAGCTGAGCTCATCAGTGATGTTGGTAGCACCTTGTATGAGAGAACATATTTAATAAAGGGTAAAAAAGGGTGGAAGAGAGGAGTGAGAAAATGTGAGAGAAACAGCTATGCACAGACACCAAAGTGACAACACTCAGTGAACGAGAGGGAGGATGTGCTCCAGGCACCAGTCCAGAGATTTCCCTGTTCCTGAAGGATACACCACTTTGAAAGGAACCAGCATGGGAGCAGGTCATGAAAGACTGCAGCCCATGGGAAAGACCCATGTTGGAGAATTTCATGAAGAACTGTCTTCTGTGGGTGAGACTCCATGCCGGAGCTGGGCAAGAGTGTGAGCAGGAAAGAACATCAGAGACAAAGTGTCATGAACTAAGCACAACCCCCATTCCCCCATACCCCTGCACTGCTCATGAGGAGGAGGTAGATGAGTTGGGAGCCTAGGAAGAAGGGAGGGATAGGGGGAAAGGTGTTTTTAGGTTTGTTCTTATTTTGCAGTGCCCTGCTTTATTTTATTGGCAATAAATAAAATTAATTTCCCCAGTCTGTGTCTGTTTTGCCCATAACTGCAAACAGTAAGTGATCTCCCTTTTTCTGTCTCAACTCATGAGCTTTTCAATTTTTTGTTTTTTCCCCTCCCTGTCCAGTTGAGCAGGTGAGGTGATAGAGTGGCACCTGATGTCCTGCCAAGGACAACCTACCACACGTGTCCTGGCTGTCAGGCTAGTTTTTGGCATTTTCCACTAAGAAGCAGTGTCCTCCTGGGATGCTGCAGTTGGCACCCTGTACATAGTAGAGTCCTCAACTGACTGAAGAGTAATAATTGATAACAACACTCTCCTGTCACAAATGGGTCTTAAGCAGGCAGAGGAGACTAATTTGTTTCCCTCCTTTTCGAGCTGTAGCAGAGAAGAAATCTAAATGAAGTTCCTTACAAATACATGGAGACAGGAAAGGGTGTGTCTAACAAAAAGTGTGAGGCCTGGGTGTATTCAGCCATATCTTCATAGATTTTTACAACTAATCTTTCATTCTGAATATAAAATAGATATTTCCCAAGGTAATAGATTCCTGGCACTTTCCTATGCATGGCCTTTCACATTAAGTGCTGAAGTCAAATGAGTTACACCATTAAAAACTGAACTGCACCTCAGCAGTCCACAATGCCTGACCTTCTCTGGCCAGAGACCCCTAAAACTCTGTCTCAGTGATTTAAGTGCATGTTGCTTTCCTGACTGAGGAGCTACAGCCTCAGAAGCTCCTTATTGCTCAAGGGTAGAGAGGACTGAGGTGCAGCCTGTGAACAGCAGTGGTTTCTAGCATCTGAAGGGCTGGTAACTAGCAATAACCCCAGGGAGAAACTGCAACACTGATGATCCTGAGAGAGGAGACAATGACAAAGCAGAAGGAAAGGATTTTCTGGAGATGTGGAACAAGGGCAGAGCACTATTTGGGCTAAATGAAAGCAATCTTTCACCCAAATTGTGCTAGCAAACTTGCAGGCATGAGAGAGGTTTGGGAGAAAAAGTAGAAGAGTTAAACAGCAAAGGCACACTGCAGCTCTGAAGTAAGGTGGCAAATAGCAATGTGTTAGATGTCGGTGCAGTCATTCAGAAGACTGCTTCTGATTCTAAAACCTTTTCTAGAAGATATTCAGCTGGAAACTGACTCCTTGATTCAGTCATGTCCTAAGGAGAAAGACCAAAAAGTACCTGAAAGGCAGTATCTGATCCTCTTCCATTCTCAGTCTTTCCACACATAAAAGATACAGAGTCTAGGAAGCGACAAAACCCACATGAGCCAAATAATTTACCTTTTTGGCTCTTCATGAAAAAAGGAAAAATATTGTTGAAAATAGCTGTCTGAGTGAATATACTTTGACAAGATGAGCAATTCCACTTAACAGTCACAGGTCTATGTCTCCGCTAGCCCTGGTCCCAGTAAACAAGATATTCATCTGTTAAAAGCAGTCCTGTCTTAAGTTAGCTCAGAGAAGGAGCTAAAACACAGGAGTACAGCCAAGAAATGGCTGTAAAATTTTTATTTCTGGCTTTCTGCCCTTCCAGGACTCTCTCACAACCCCAATTTCCTCAGGGAAGTATTTTGGCAGAGGGGATGCTCACAGAGCCTGGGATATGAACTGTGTGGGCTGCAGCCAAGAGTCCCTCCATGTACCTTCCTGAGCCTTGCCTTGTTTTATCTCTCCCTCTGTCCCTGCCCCTGAGATGGCCTCTGGGTGCTGTCGGTAGATTTACACGTCCAGCTAGTTTGCACACTCATGGCACTGTTCATCTGAACAGCAAGTTATTAATAACATCATCCTTTATCTCCTCTATCATTGTGAAGAACACACTAAAAAAATCTGGTAAGCATTTGGAATATCTCAAATTATTTCAAAGATATTTGAAAGCACTCACAGTGAATCTGGGCCGATGCCATACCCCATTACCTTAAACTGATGGTTCCTATGGTGGGTATCTGCTGCTTAATTTGCAAATGTCTAATGCTGAGTCATGGAAGTTGCTGTAGACATTTAAGTTATTAAATATTGCTAGAACATCAGGCATTAAGTCTCTGTGTAGTACAAAACGGCTTTTTTTTCACTGAGATTTTAAACTTCAACTGATACTTTCAAGCATCTGTGTCTCAGTCCAATTTAAGTCATAATTATATTGCATACTTTGTAAGAAGCATCCATATAATAGACTTAATTTATTACTAGCCTTAATTGTTGGGAGAGACAATATAATTCTGTTACGATGCTTCACAGAAACACTGCAAATATAACGCATAAATAAATTACTTCTTATAGATGTAAAAGTCCCTTCCCAGTTAAGCACACCTGTACTGCGAGAATACAGAATGGCACATATTTTCCTGGGAACAAATAGCAAGACTGCATAGTCTATTGAAAGACATACTGGCAATTAGTCTGCTGAAGGGTCAAAATCTGCAAGGTAATACTAATTTTCTTATAAATCTTAGAAAATTTCAGTGCTCAGAACCAAAGAAAAGAGCATTCAGTTAAATTTACTTCCCAGTCTGCAACTATTTGTTCTTTCATTTAATTTGAGCTAGAAATAGAGAAAAAATGCTCTATCACTGTGTCACCTGCATAAGCTATTCTATCTGTTGATCCCTCTCTCAGGAAGACACAAAAGAGAACACTGTTCTCATCACCTCCATCGGCCATGGAAGAACTCAGCTGTGTAAGCCAAAATTAGACATATCAAAGCACCTTTGATCACTTCATTGTCTGACAAGTTCTCTCCAAAGCCAGCACTGTCTTCTGTAATGGATTGTATTACTTTGAAATGTCATATTTAATGTGTGTTCATTCCTTCAGATCCCTGATACTGTCTGAGGTGCTGACTGTGCAGCACCACATGGAGAGCCTTGCAGGTGGGTCTATTAATTTCAGTGTGTTCCTGTTTCTCAACAGCATGTGATTTAATTGCAGAATTGGTGAAGCAAGGGCATTGCAAGAATTTATCTCCATTTTTCTGTGTGTGCACAACCACAAAATCATCCTGCAGTGTAGGTTTGAATGAGTTATGGGACCATAAAAAAGTACTTCAATTCACAAAGCTATCAACTCTTTGTCATGAAACAAAAACACCTGCCAGAAGAGTTTTATTCTTACTTGATAATCACAGCACAACTAGGCATGGGACAAAGCCATCATTTAAAGGGATATTATTATGCAACAGACATGCTCTGAGGAACCATAGTCTAAATTTAGTTACTAATTAGAAAAACACATTTTACAGATGTCATTAATTAGCCAACAATCTGAGAACTGTCTCTTTCAAAAGGGAAATGTAATATTCATTAGTAAAGTACCCACCACAGAATTTGACTTCTCTTGTCCAATAGCTCCAGCAAGGGGTCATTACTCGTGTAGGTAAGTTCTTGTTTTCCACTGAGAAAATTAATTCTAAGCTACCTTTAGCTAATATTCTCCCTTGAAAATAGTGAAAATTCTCCCTTGAGAAAGTGAAATTCTCCCTTGAGAAGAAATTGCAGAAATACACAGCAAGCCAGCATTTTTACATCACTTTCCAGAGTTTTATGAAATTCTTCTTCTGTCTTTCAGGCTGTTAGGACACGATCAGATCATACTTTTGTCCAATAACATGTGATTCAGAAACTTCATTTTTCATACAGAAGAGCTAAAATGCTGAGGAATTCCTGTGGTTCCAGGAGTCAGGTCCCTGAAGAATCATCTGTGGCATTAGTAAAATACCAAAGTTGACACCTAGAAATGATCAAGTAAGTTGGAATAAAACTGCAATATGGGGAATAAGATGAAAGTTGCCAGTAGTGGGAACACAGCTTTCTCTGTCACATGAAAAATCTTGAACTTTCAAAGGAAAGAATGTTTCAAATATTTCAGCCAAGAGAAAAAACTGTTGGTAAATGTTACAGTGGTGATTTATGTGATCTGTGGTTCAGTGGCCATATGCACTCCATTTTTTTATTCTTTGCACTGGGTCATATTTCTCATAGTGTCTCTTTTTGGGGAGGAAAATGGCTCATGAAACTTGTGAAGAATTGTGTGGCCACAGGCACATTTCAGGAAATGTAAAATGTATCTAGGTAGCCTGGAAATGGAAAACTATAAGGACATGAGGCATCTGTTCTGCAGCACAACTGAGGCACACTTCTTATACATACCCTGAAGCACTGGGTACTTGGCCAACTCTTCATTCCAAGCCTTCATTCGTACGGTCTCACTTTTCCAAAGAAAAAAATTTACTATGTGTGGGAAAGCCTGTCCCTTCAGAAAATTACAAAAATTAGTCTAATTTTGAGTTTTGACAGAATTATTTTAGCTAGCCCTGGAAAACTTGAATGCTATTCATCAACAAAATCCATGTCTCCTTCATTGTTTTTCGTTTGTTTTGTTTTGCTTGGTTGGGTTTTGTTTTTGGTTTTGGTTTGGGTTTTGGTTTTCCTTTCCAGTGTTAGACAGATTTCAAGCAATTTCCAAATATATTGTTAAATATATTTTAGAAGGAACTCTCCAGAACAAGGACATGGCAAACACTAAACAAAGATTTAGGATGTCTTTTGAGAGTCATGGCAATGTGAAATATTTGTAGACCAGGTCAAGCATATTTCTTAGTGAAATGAAAATGCAATGATTTAGTTTCTATTGATTCTTAAAAATCTCAGAGATTTTGACTGGCATTGGTTTACTAAGATACTTAGACTGAACCGGTTGGGAAAACTTCTTTTGTAGTTAATGGAGACAGAAAGGTACCCTCTAGAAGGAGATTCATCCTACCTTATCTGAGCTGCCTACCTCTTTTAGCTGCTTGGGTCAAAACTCCAGTTTTAGGAGCCTTTCAGGGCCTTTCACTATGGAGGGAATTGGGAAACAGTGAACATTTTTCCTCACTGCTTGTGTAGGAAACATTTCTGGATTTTCTTCACTCAGAAAATAATTCAGTGTTGATGTTTTGCACATAGAAAAGGATGCATTTCTCCATTGTCTGATAATCATAGCTCTCTCCTGGGACATTCTGAACAAATAATTTCTGAACGTGTTATCAGTCACAGCCATGTCTGTTTATTCAAATTTTCTTTCATGGGTATCCAACCTACATTTTTACATCATCTATATACACACAGCTATAATTTAAGTAAACATTGAAACATGTACATGCATTTTCTACTTTAGGAGATACCTATATAAAGAGTTTTCTCTGTCTGGTGTAAATTTTGCTGTTTGAAGTTAAAATTAGGGTGGTGCAAATCTTCCTATTTGTTAGCCTTGGGATTCTTTAAAAGGAGTTTGCTGAAGGGACTTAAACTTGAGGCATGTAGCTTCACCACAGTGGTCCAGCCGGATCCATTAGTACTATTTCTGAACTCAGAAAAACACCTCAGCAAGTATCATGTGTTTGGAAAATACACTTTCTTTCAGTATTTTCTTACATGGACAGTCACCTCAGTGAATATTGTGGCTTCTAAAGCTATTTACTAGTACACACTGTGAAAGAAAATCCAAACTCAATTAAAGAGGATTAGCCCTCTCTTTCCCATGAGGTGGCCTTTCTACTTGCATCTGTCTTGCAGCTTTCCGTTTCTGAGATTCATGGCTGTTACCCTGGGAGCCAAAGTTATATATAAGCTGTGTTCAAGAAACTCAATAAGAGAACAAAGAATGAATGGATTGTCTGCTAACATAAGCACAGCTGTGCTGTGGTGCATGTGGCAGCGGCCATGGCAGCCACTCAGTCAGAGGATTGGTGGTCAGGCATCCAGGGCATCAAAGTCTAGTACTTGCTTTTGGTTACCACGAGTTCCCATGCTCCCACAGCAGCAATGTTTGCATACTGTTTTGCTATTGGTTTAAAGTTTCCCCACCTAGTTTTATTCATAAGCTCATGTTTGTGTATTTCCGTCATTGAATATGCATGTTTTCTAGAAAGTTCTGTCTCATTCAACACCGCATTGGTTGTTTCATGTAGAACCCTCCCCCGAGTCTCCTCTATTGGTTGTTTTCTCTTTGTCTCCTCCCAGTTACCCCATTGGTTGTTCCCTTTACTCCACCCCTCTCTGCCCCCCATATAAAACCTTGTGCAAGTCCTAATTCCTTGTTTTCTGTCCCTGACTTTTTGCCTGCAGTAAGGGGTTGGAGACCACACAGAAAATCCCTCCCTCATTCTTTGTCTCTGTCAGTGCTTTTTCTACCAACCAGCTTGGGGTTTGCTCCTTGTGAGGGAGCCAGCCTTTTCCCGCTTGCTGCAGAGGGGCAGCTAAAGCCAAGGACACCTGCAGCTGGACGCTGTGCAGTCCCGGGCAACCCCCAACAGTGTCACAGCTGTGTGTGACAAGTGGCATATAGTTGTTTGTATCCAAATTCTGACTATTGTGCAGTGGACAAAATAAAACTTCAAAAGAAAATGAAAAATGTTGTTGCTTTTGCCACTGCCTTTTACCTAAAAGTATTTATGCAGATGTGTATTTTGGGATCAGACAAGAAGATAAGAAGAAATAATTTGCACACTTTTACAGAGTATAATTAAATNCTCCTTGTGAGGGAGCCAGCCTTTTCCCGCTTGCTGCAGAGGGGCAGCTAAAGCCAAGGACACCTGCAGCTGGATGCTGTGCGGTCCTGGGCAACCCCCAACAGTGTCACAGCTATGTGTGGCAAGTGGCATATAGTTGTTTGTATCCAAATTCTGACTATTGTGCAGTAGACAAAATAAAACTTTAAAAGAAAATGAAAAATGTTGTTGCTTTTGCCACTGCCTTTTACCTAAAAGTATTTATGCAGATGTGTATTTTGGGATCAGACAAGAAGATAAGAAGAAATAATTTGCACACTTTTACAGAGTATAATTAAATGATGTTTCAAGTCCTTGTATTACTTCAACAGGCATGGGAGGTACTGAAGAATTTCTGGACATTCTGTCTGATTAAGTAATCATCTCCTAATCTCCCACCCTACTTTTCTTTCTTTCTTTCTTTTTTTTTTTTTTCACGTGGCTTGTACATTTTTTTGGATGAGAATTCTGTACATAGTTTTTCTCAGAAATCTTTGCCAGCAGATAATACTAGCTTTCTAGTTGGAATCCGGGAAAAAATGGAGTGGAAATGCTTCCAGTTCCAAGAGAAAAAAGTGTTTTTTGTCATTCTTATTTATCAGAATAAGCACTTGTTTATCAAAATGAGATAGAAATGTTCATTATTCAGAATAAGACATCTGCAATGCTGTGTATAGTTAAATAAAATCACCAGAGTACTAGAAGCAGTAGAGCTTTTTTCCCACTGGGTTATATCAGACAAGTGGCTGTCCTAGTTCAGAGTTAGCTTGGATAGCTGATATCACTGTGGCACATGGCACCAGCCCACAGCTTATGTCTTGTGTTTGGGAGCAACAGCCTAATGCTGTCTGTTGTGGCAGCAGGGAGAATAATCATCAGAAGAGAATCCCTAAAAGGTTAGCAGTTCTTGAGGAAAATTGGTGGAAAGTTGTTGCGGTCTGTAATTTCTNCTTGTACATTTTTTTGGATGAGAATTCTGTACATAGTTTTTCTCAGAAATCTTTGCCAGCAGATAATACTAGCTTTCTAGTTGGAATCCGGGAAAAAATGGAGTGGAAATGCTTCCAGTTCCAAGAGAAAAAAGTGTTTTTTGTCATTCTTATTTATCAGAATAAGCACTTGTTTATCAAAATGAGATAGAAATGTTCATTATTCAGAATAAGACATCTGCAATGCTGTGTATAGTTAAATAAAATCACCAGAGTACTAGAAGCAGTAGAGCTTTTTTCCCACTGGGTTATATCAGACAAGTGGCTGTCNCATTTCAGAGAGGACCAGCACGGCCGCTTTCCCCATGCAGAGAGACCGTCACATGGTATCAGGCTGGATTTTGTAAGGGGATGAGGGGGCTGGAGAGAGCACACGGACTAATAGTCCCAAGGCACAGGGGCGGTACAGGGGCAGGATTAGGGTACGGAACAAATGGGGAGAACCCGAGAGAGTGGTTAGGAATAGGGGTGGGGGGAGGGAGGACAACATGGAGGCGGTCAGGGAATTTAGTAAAAAGCGAGTGGGAAAACAGACCTCTCCAAGAAGTGTTTCTATATTTAATTCGCTGATTAAAATAAGAAGTTACAACTATCTTCCACTTGTCTGCATGTTCAGTTCTGCCTTCCTTGGTGGAGCAGTGAGCTGCTTTGATACTGGGATTAGCAACAGCTTGGTGGGATCCAGAGTCTCCTCAAATAGCTCTGTTGGGTCTTCACAGGGATCTCCAGAGTTAGTAATGTCTTTTTCCTAATGGAGCTATGGAGAAGCTGCACCTTTTCCCTTTCTCTCCCATCTTTCCCTATGTGTGTCCTTCCAGCTTTGCTATACTTCTTTTTCTGTTAGAGTGGCTGTCACTGTCTTCTGACCCTGTACTAAGTTCTTTCAACTTGAAAGTGGTCAGAAAACTCTTTGGATGATATTTGGTGGTTTTTTTCCCTCAGAGCAGTTTTTTACTGTTTCAGTGAGCTGAGCTCGCTCAGCATGCAGTCAGAGGAGCACTAGGGCCAATATAAGGAAGGGAGCAGGTTAAGCAGTCATGGTGAAGGCAAAAAGGAAGAAAGGAGAGGAGAGATGAATGAACTGGACTCCTCCTTTCAGGGTCAAGCAGCCATCTGGTCAACTCAACTCAGCTCAGCTGTATAATCAGCCTAACTCCATTATCTAATAATGGGGTTATTAAGCTACCTTATCAGCAACCTTATTTCAATCCAAATTGCAAACTTTATTTAGTTGTTTAAGTGGAGTGATTTTCATATTCAAGAGCCTACTACTAATCAACCAGAAGTTTATTTTCACTTCTCCTATCAATATGCTGGTGGTGGGACCAAGCATTTTGGTCAAGCATGCTGGGTACTGCAACACTTTATGAGAAAAACCATCCCAAAAGAACTCTCAGGCTGTAGAGTTTGGATGTTGCACCTGAAGTCCTCCTCTATTTTGTGTCCTATTTCATCTAATAGGGAATCTTTCATGTGCCTTTTGAAGCCATGTTAAAAAGCCAAGCTGGTTTGAGGTAGTACAGAGGGACTGGTCATTCCTGGAATCCTTCCAGTACAAACTGAACAACTGACTGGGTGTCATGGATTGCAGTGTAACACAACAAAACTCTCTGCTCCAGAGGGAGCCAGTTCTGATAGGCCTGTCTGGAGATGTATTCAGAAAGAACAGGCAGAAGGTGAGCAATTGTAAAAGATAGGAACGTTCCTAGGAGGAAAGGTAAACAGAAGACACTGAACATGATCCATCTGCTCCAGAAGGAATCCTCGTTCCACTGTGAGAGGAGGAAATGGGTTGAACGATTAGGCAGATACAGCTCTGTCTAAATTTAGTTCCAGAGATTATAAAAGCGTGTCTTCTGCTGCTTGTATTCCCAGTGATTTCCCTGAAGCGGTATCAGTCTGAGCAGTAGTTATTATGTTATTCATGGCTTTACGTTCTGTATAAACTATTTAAGAGATATGAGGAAGAAAGCTTTTGTACATGGCCTCTAAGGTTCTGGACAAGTTACAACTGACTATTTTTTCTTTGCTTAACCCTGTTCATTAGTGAAAGAAGAACAAGAGAAGAAACCTTTCCATTAAGTCATGTATGTCTGTCCAAAAAATCTTTCACCAAAGGTTCAGAGAATACACTGAAGGCAGATGCTTACAGTGTCCTGTGGTCTATAGGAGGGCAGGAAACACCATGCTTTGTTTTTCAAGGAACAAAGATGTGCATCAGTTCAAATGCCATCCTGACTGTAATGGGAGAAAAGGCTGATAGTGGCTGGACGACATGAAAGGAAACTGCAGAAGGAGCACAGAAGCAGCAGAAGCTTGGAGAATACAGAGTGGCAATGGTGGTGGGTGTATTAAAAAATCTGAAGGAACAGAGGAGAGAATGAGCTTTAACTTGAGTTTAATGCAGACTACAGGAAAATGGAGCAGCAGATCAATAGTCACAGCTGACTTGATCTAGTGTAAGCAGCAGTCCTACTGTATGTGGCTTCCAGATGTCCCTTTTAATCAACATTTCTAAGAGCTTTTGAATTCTTGCAGTGTCAGGTCAGGACATGCTGCCAATGTCTGATTTTTCTGCATTGAAAAATACTACTACATTGCACATGTTTTCAAAGACATCTCCTAATAGCCTTACTGCAGGAATCCTTCTCCTCACCCAGAAGGGCAGTCCACAGAGGAGCAGGTGGGATGAGGCACATGAAGGTGGGTAGGGATGTGAGATAGGGGCTCGGCAGGCTGTAGGGAACAGACTGTTGGTCAGTTCTATAATGGGATATGGAATTGCTCATTTCTTGGAAAATGGGTAGAGAATGCTGGTAATTATTACGGGGTGGGGATCATATGGCGTGCTGCAGGTGTGCCTGCCAGGTCAGTCATAAAAGAAGATATTTCCAGATCAGGTACTAATGCTGATAGGGGTTAGTGTAAGCTGGCAATATGCTACATGATCTTCTCAGAGAGCCTGAAGCCTGGGCAGCTGGGGAAAGCTCAGCTCTAGCCTTCTTGTTTTCCAGATGAAAGATGGTGCACATCCACTTGAAGACAGTAGGTGTCTGTTAAGCCACAGGGGCATTGTCCTTCTGAATCCCAGAGTAGCCATAGCTGCGTTTTTCTGTTTTTCTGCTGGCCCAGGACAGGAGTCATGGACCTCACTCAAATCCTATCCAATCGCCTGCTGTCAAGGAGCTGTTCAGTAGAGCTCCGTGCCCCTCCCTCAGGTACAGAGCTTTCACCTCCTGCTCCTGAGAGCAGCTGAGAAGCACCCTGAGTCCCCTTTCTTGTTCTCAAGAGCAGAAAAATTTGACAGAAGTGAAAAAACATCTGGCAGAAAGGAATGAGCAAGTGAAGACTGCCCAGGGCTGGTTTTCTTCATGCATGCAGCTGTGAACAATTACCGTCACACCCACATGCCAGAGCACACATATAATCCTGCCTTGTAGGCACAGCCCACAGCAGCCGCAGGGTGCTTTCAGCTTCTGTGGCAAAAAACATCCCAGTTACTATCAAATCCACTACACCTGCCATGATGGGCACTCAGTCTCCTTCCCAACGCACTCCCTGATAACCCAGATCAATCATATATGCATGATTTTGGTATCGCAGCATTTCAGGCAGCAAAGGTGGCAAAGGATAATGAATAGAAAAATGCAAATACAAAATCTCCTGTAGAAATCTATGTTTTCTGCACAGGTTTTATACTGCCCCTCAGCCTCAGACCTGTGGGCCATATCAAAACTAGCAGCTGCAGTGACCTAACTGCTTACCTGTGTCTGTAATTAATTCAGATGAGCTTTCCAGAGCAGCCTCCCTTGCTATATAAGCTATGAATATAAATAGACATGATAGTTGAAGGCTTCGTTTCTAGAACAGTGGAAGAATTTCCTAACTCCCTGGTTTTATTTATCCCAATCACATCTAAGTACAATTTTGGAGCAAGAACTGGGAATATGCTGTCTCCCCAAACCTGCTTTCCATGCAAAGGAAACCAGGATACAAAGAGGTGCAAGGAGCAGCAAGACCCTGGGGTATGACATGACATATTCACTAGGTAGCCTCTACACAACCTGATAAGTAGGTCATTTGTTACAGACACTTAATTTAGGCGTTATAACTTCTTTCAAACTGACTGAAAGGGGCATCATGGCCTGACAACAAGCTCTCCAAGCTGCTCCTTGCTCTTGTCTCAGTTATTTTCAGAAGCCACTAAAATGAGCATTTAAAGACAGTGTCCTGAAAATTGCCCTGGACATGTAATGTCCCAAACACAGGTCTCATCTTCCAAAGTTTCAAGTGTAGGTCTCACATTTTTAAAGAGAAGTGTTTTTGCACATTTTTATCCAAACTTTTGGGTGGTTCAGGTGTGAGCTAGAGTGCTTTTCAGGAGATGGTAGACATAGGTTCGATTTTTGCTTAGCAGATTCAAATCCACAGCCTCAGTGCTAGCACCAGTGTGATTTATTTTACCAGGTTTCTAACTTAGCTTAGTGGCACCATTCCCTAAATCTCTCCTTGGGACTGAGTAACTGTGACAAGAGATATTTGTGAATCACTAAGCCAGGTTAAGAGAGAAGGGGTGCAAGAATCATCCTATAGTTTGGGTGCTTGGATGAAAAAGAGGGTTCTGATTTCTTGCTTTATGTTCTTACTGCTGTTCCTTGACTTTATTCTAGAACTTGTCTAATATAAAATAAATTTGCATATCTAAGCAAAGGCTTCTGTGGGCCATATTACAGAAAAGAAAGCTGCCAAAGGAAGAGACAGGATAACTTGAGGTACTCCTAGTCGTCTGACTCACAAATAGATGAGAACAGACCAAACATAAAGAACATGCTCAAAGACTGTGTTGTGCTGGTGTGCTGGTTTAGCACACCACAAATCTACTGCTGTCTTGGGAACAGGTATATGTCCTATTCTGCTTGTGTTCCTGGCTTATTGGCATGATGTCCCTCAGAAGAACTAATCAAGAAATCGAAGTGCTGTGGTGAGGTGAAATTCTGATATAGAGCACAAAGTTACAGAGATTTTGTAGTGTTGAGGCTTCATTTATGAGATGGTTAGGATAGGAAGAGTGAGATGTTCTGGGACTGGCCTTCGGCAAAGTTATTGGGATGCCAGACATAATGTTTATGGTCTGCAATAGCCCTTTAAAAAAAAAAAAAACAACCAATAGCCCTGTTTCATCTAGATCTTGCCTAGGCAACAACTGTGCTCCCCAATTTTAGACTGGTGTCTTCCAGCAGGAAAACTGGGCCAGCTTTAAACAGTCATCACCAGCAGTGTTAGTTGTCCAGGCAGCTGGGAGTTTTGATAATCACCCACACTCCTGCCTAGCAAATCCAGTTGATGAATTTGAAGGTTGCCAAACCAGGTAATCTTCTCACTTCCATGGACAAGCCCCCTCAGCAGAACTGGGGCACGAAGGCAAACCCGTGTGGGGCAGAACCATGAACATCATGTAGCATTTCAGTACTCTTGTGGCAGGCAGGAGGCCCCTGTGCTGTGTTTTCACCTGGGTTTGAACAAGATATCTGGAATGCCAGGATCTGAAAGCAGCTTGCTGGAGTTGAAAAGAAAAAGATGGCAGTAAAAGACCTCAGAGGCACTGAATGATTAGCTTGTGTTGGCACTGCCAACCATGGCAGCAGACTGGGCTTCCAGTGTTAATGCCAATGTTTAATGACAATATTGCAGCCTTTAATCTGAAATTAACAGAGTTGATGTAGTTGAACAAGATGAAGGGAAAATAAAAGGACAGGGTTTGACAGCTCCCATTCAGCGTAGGCATAAAATTCTCCTCCATCCTGTCCAGCACTCTAGCTCTTCTAAAACAATCTATGAAGCAGTCATGCTGCATTCAGTACATCAGCAGTGACTGAAAATGTAATCACTGGAAGTGATACACAACTCAACAGGCTGCAAAGAAGTTGTTCCATGATTTTCAAAACGGCCACATATTTTCTGAGTTAGTCTTCACTTTTTAAAAAACCTGACTTATTCCTTCTCACACTGAGAAGTTACTTGGACTTATTGAAATCTTTGGAGGAAATATTTCCATCTAAATCTGTCTACAGTCATCAGATAAATTCTGAATATACACAAGGGAAGATTTTTCTGTTCTTTGATCAATTTAAAATTTGACTATGTTGACAGCAATTTATGTCTGATCTCATTTACATCAGTGCATAACTCAGTTTTCTTCAACTAGAGCTGCTCTGGATTCACACCACTGTATGTCTAAAGAGAGTTTGACCTTGCTTTCCAGGCTTTTGCAGATAGTTGTTCTCAAATAATCTTTTTGCAGGCTACTCAAATTTATTTCTTCCATGCTGAATGATCACTCACGACCAGACAAGTTGACTCAGCCCCTCCCAAGCAAGAAAGGTCAAAATTCTGACCTCTTATTTCACCTCAGCCACTGCCCAAATTAAAGCTGAGATATTTTTTTCTTTTCTTAGGTCCTCAATTCTCAAGTTGAAGCAGAAGTATTTGCTTGGGCGCACCTCGTGTCCTTGTTTTCCTCCAACTAGTAAGTCAAAACACCACTTGACTTCAGAGATCCTCATCTACTGCTCAGAAGTTCCAGAATTATGTCTGGAAAATGCTACATACATAGTCTAATATATAGGAAATTAAGTATTGCCACTGACATATGAATGAATTTGCACTTATAAGACACAACCAGAGAAGTCAGTGAAATGGCATCTCATATCTCCTTTCCAACAAGTGGGAGAAAAGAATCTCACATTTTCCCTGCTAAACAAGCAGATATTTAGGCAAACATGTAAAAAGTGTAATTTTGAGACACTGCAGTAAAACAAGGCAACACCTGTTCTTTTAGTTGCCTGTACACATACAGGATTAAGGAAAAAACCACCAACAAACAAAACACAAATCCAGAAAAAAATTGCCTAACCTGATATATTTGGCAGGTAATTTTATGTCTCTGACTGGACAGGGGACCTCCTTCTTTTTTTCTGTTCCTGAAAGGTTTTAGTTTTCTGTCAGTGGTACTTACCTTAGGTTTGGCCCAATCAGGATAAAACTATGTTGTGATGTAAAGTAAGACCATGACTGTTCTCTTGCTGCTTCACAATGATGTCAAATTAGGTACTGTACTAGGCAACAGCTTCTAAATATCTTTGAGTGTGAAGTCATGTTTATCCCTGCATTGGTGCTTTGAGCTGTCATATCACCCTGAACTTGCCTAGGGACCAATCTTCTCCTGCTAAAGCTGTCAGTTCCTCTTGCCGAGCATCCTACTGCCTGGTCCTTCCTAACCTGTCTGTGAATCTGTCTCACACGGATCAGTCTGGAGTGGATACAAGGAATATGCCACTGAATCCTTAATTTCACTGCTGCTTTTCTAGAGAGAAGAAGGAGTTCCCCTAATTATCTGCATCTCAGTTTGAGACACTCCCCTCTCTCTCGGATCTGGCTTAAAGGCACAGAAAGGCACAGGATTCACGTCTGGCCAAGAAGCAGGCGATAGGGGATACACCATCATAAAGTCACCCCAAGACATTCTGTTTTAGCAATCATTTTTGATGACGTGTTCTTATACTTTCTCCCCAGTTTACTTTATTTCAGAGCCAGTAGTGTAACCCTTTTGGTGCCAGCCAGCCCTCATCCTTGTCAGCCTGTTGCTGTTGCAGGTGAGCTCCCTTGTGCTCTAGGGAGATTTCGGGGGTTGGGAGACCACAGCAGTGATTTTGTGGTGCACTCTGCTTGCAGGTGCCATCAGTTAACTACCTCCACAGTTGGCACTGCCTGGCTGCAGAGGGGAAGAACAGACAAACATAAGTCTGCTTTTGAGACACCAGGTTGCCTAACGCACCATGAACCAAGTCTCCTACTGAGCATAACATGAGGGCTGCTAAATGCCATCAACAGACCATCCCTAAATGCTTTTTCTAAAGTTGAATGCTTTTTCTAAAGTTTTGGCCAGAGCTTACAAAGGCTTCCCAGAAGTGAGTATTCTCACCCCACAGTCCAGGGGCTGGAGGTTGGTCAGGGCACACCTGAAGAGGAAGGCAAGAAGGAGAGTGGGGCAGGGGAGTGTGCAGAGAAGTTGGAATTTCTGCTCCTGCAGCCAGGAAGTTGGGAGGATGGGGTGATCACCACCACTCCATTGCTTCACCTGAGAGTAGTAGCCACCAGACACACCTTCCCATAGTGACCCTGCAGGAAGAGCGGCAGCCATTCCAGCTCTCCCACACTCTTGTCAGTCACAGAGCCAGCAGCCATCACAAGTGTTTTACCTCCCTTAAGCAGGATGCTGCTTTGGGCAGGTAGCTGCTTTGTCAGTTCCTAAAAGAGCTCTGCCTGGGGTATGAGGCTAAATTGGGCCATGTTTTAGTGCTGATGTATTTTTGATGTACTGATGACCTGTAAAAATCCCTGCCCAAAGCTAGATGAGTAAATTCTTGTGACAGGTGAAAAAAGTTGGTCTTTCATGGCAGCTTTATTTATCTAGTGCTGGAATTCATAGGAGATTCATGGAATAATGAACCCCCATGTACAGTCCTTCTGCTGTACCAAGGCACAGAGGAGTGCAGGAGCAAATGGGGCCTCATTTCATAATCTGCCTACTGAAAAGTAGATGTTTGTAAAAGGAAATAGTTAAAAAAAATATTCTGTCACACTTGACACTGAAATCTTCTTGTTTTTTATGGACAAGCTCAAGCAATTCCGTTACAAACACCACACCCAAATCTGTGCTATAAATCAGGTGAAATCCCTCAAGTCAGTGAGCCTGTGAAAGAAACACTCCCTGAAATCACAAGTTGCTGTTGCAGGGAGTGTGCACCGGACAACACTCCGTTTTCACCTCCCAGGAGCATCCAGGTCAAGTGTTTTGAGTAGGGGAGGTAATCATGCTGCCTAGTTTTAAGCCCCCAGTTCAGGAGCTTATATGGAAAGGTTGTTCTCCCTCAACAAGCAAAGGAGAGAGAGACAGCTTCTTCCAGCCAGCAATCCAGCTTGTTTGTTTTATTCAGGTGCTATAGATCATCTTCTGAAAGAGTTCCTTCAGTTCACTCTCTATACAGAAAGCTTTGGTTGATGTCTAAAACAGGCCAAATGAGTCCTAAAATGTTGTCTTTCTACCCAGGGAGCTATGGGGAGATGAGTCCAGTATAGGCTTCTAAAATAAGCTCCTGAGTTTGGTGGCGGAGGTTTGGCAGTATGCCTAACACATCTTTACCTGAATATCCCTGTTCTGAGGACCTTTTGTACCCTACTGACTACATACAGTAATAGGGGGCCAACGATAAAGAAAGCTTGGGGAAATCTTGGCAGTGATGGGGTTAATTGGTCACTGATATACGTTCATGATTACCCAAAATAAAATCCTAGAAATTATTTTAAGGTCACTCTAGTAAAGAACACCAAACAAGAAGCCCTTTTTCCCATTCCTCACTGCAAGTACTATCACAGGTACGTATAGTTACCAGGCTGCTTTGTAGTGTTCCTGTAACACTAAAGAATCCCCACATTGCCATTCTGCCTCCCCACAGCAATCCCTGTTTCAAGGAAAAGGCAGGATATTAATGCTTAATGCAGATGATAACAGGCTATAAAGTGTTGATTTGCTTACAAATAGGGGACATTAATTTTGTAAATATTTTTGTCTGTTGGTAACTATAGTTCTTCTCTGGCTCTTCATTCTCTATATGGGCACAAACGGAGATGAACGAAGAGAGATGATCAGTGAATCAAATTATAAAACCCAGAGAAGGTCAAAGCAGTAGCATTTATTGCCATCATCTCTCAGAGAATATATGAGGCATTAAAATTCTGATACTGTACCATATTCTAGTCACAAAGATTTTAACGAGCACAAGTAATGGCGTCAAATGAATCTCATCTAATGACATGAGCAATAACGAGAACAAGAAAAGGTGCAAACCACAACCTTCTTGAGTATGATCCTAAACAGGTGGTTTACAGTCCCTCTAAGAAAGTGGGAGCTGTGGCAACATATTAAGGAATGCACAACACAGCTAAGCTGATTAGTCATTACTTATTGCACAACAGCTGCTGTTGATTGCTGCTACTAGGTATCTGATGCTTTGCCATCCCAGGCCACACCTTTTTTTCCCCAAAACGGTAATGAAATTTCTGTTGAAGGATAGTGAAAGCTGCCACAAATAATACAACGGAAGCTAAGTGTAAATCTCCACTGTGAATCCACAATTACTTTAGGAGAACAGAGTAAACAATGTAGCCAACAAGACTCATATCTATCAGCTCTTCTTTAATATCATCATTTTGTATAATACGTTATTGCAACTCAGAAAGATGTTTGATCCAGGCATGTTATCTGTTTGCAGGCATCAAGTCAAGGATGGCATAAATGCTTTTAATTTTATAGAATCTGGAGGATGCAGAGCAGAGTAATTCTATACAGGATTGACTGGCAGAAGTTTGGAATTCCTCTTTGCAGGCTCCTTTCACCAGAACTTCCAGAAAATGTGACAGAGCTTACTAAAGCAAATACAGAGCTGCAGATTTAATTGCCTGGCTCTGGCAGAGGCAGAAATAATTGCAAAAGACTGTAAGAATGTATTAAAGATTCCATCTCCTCACTAAAGGTGAACCAAGTTGCATTTTCATCATCAGCAATAATCTAAGTGTAGTTTAGTTTACTACCAGCTTGCCCTGACTTGGTTGGGATATTATTTGCCTTCCTGAACACATAACTGCTTGCAGAAACTACCTGGATATAACCGAGGGTTTGCAAATCTTTAATTGCTCCTCTTAAAAATCAGACCAAACTGTCACTTGCAGCCCTAGATTATTGTGTTTTAAATTGCATTGCACTAAAATCTAGCTTTATCTGGAAAGCTTTCAAATAGTGTTATTTGCTCTTCTGTCTGCCATGCTGCCACTAGGGCCAGCTGCAGGCAGAAAAGGGCAGTGAGCTGCAGTTTGTATCTATTTGAGGTGCCTCCTCATGGCATTCTGGTTTCAAAGCAGCACAGCGGCCACCACAGAGTGCTTCGTTTGGGGAATGTGACCTTTTCAGTGCTTACACCGTGGCAGCACCATTGGGTTTTATTTTGTATGATCATCCCATGTGATCTGCTTTGGCCACCTTGTCTGAGCAAACCTGGCGTGTCAGAACTTTCTTTTGTCTACAGGTTGTCCCAACACACCACTGCATGTTATTGGAGCTGTTTTCACACATGGCAATGTGATTTTCTGTGATACTTAGTATTAGTCTCTCTGCCTATAGATTTGCATAATTTATTATCATTTTCTCTCCACCCTGAGTAATTTTCAGCTTTATGTTTTCTACTCAAAATGTGTTTGTTGTATTAAATTATATTGCTCCAAGGTGAATCTCCATTTATTTCTAATCATTACTGACTTCTTTAAGTGAAAATGTGTCAGGCAAGCTCATTTATTTCACTTACCGAGGTCAGTCTCTTATGTTCTCAGTTGTGTCATTAAGACATTCTGCCACCTAGAAACTCTTGAGTTATGACTCTACCTTCAGCAGTGGCATCTACTCCATATCCTTGCCTTGTACTTACAAGAAATTTAAGGCCATGTGTCATGAAGATTCAGCCATCGGGGACCAAACCTTTAGGGTTTAATGCATAAGCTCTTATCACTTGCAAAATTCAAGTATGTTGGTCAAAACTGAGCCAAATTTGTCTTTCTTTGGCCAAAGAAGTGCCAGACATATGTGCGAATCAAAGACAAAAGATGTCATGAAATCCTTTGAAAATCCAGTGAGGAACTGGCTGTGTTATTGTCAATAAATCATTTTGAAAGTGCTATATGTAATAGCAGCCATTAGAAGTCAGGATTTACCTGCACTTGCGGAGTCTGATACACAGCACCGTGTTTTCTGAAAGGGGAATGCTGCACTATCTCCATACTAGAGGTCAGCATTGATTATCTCATGTCCACCAGTAAAAATCTAGTCCTGAAGTGCCAAGTGTTACCTTCAGTACTGATTCTCTTTCAACCAGTGGTGACAGTGGTGTCATTGCTATCCTGCTCCCCAGGAGCTGTTCAAGTGCTGTCAAGTGATGCCATAAGCACCTTCTACTGCCAGTCATTGCCAACTTATTATTGCCAAGATGGATGTGATGCTGCAGATGGTGAAGTGAAGGAGCCTTGCCCACAAACACAGATGACTGTTTTCATGCTCACTTTTGGAAGAAAAGTGGTCACAGACACTATGGTTTACCATTTTATTCAGCATAAGAACTGGTTCATTTGCTTGTCCTGTGGACTTCAGTGCCATCTCTGGCACAGCTAAATCCTCAGAAAAGCTGTGACTGGAAATACACAGAATTGTCTGCTGACACTGCTTGTATATTGTTTGCATGAGGCATGGCAGGACTGTGATCACCATTTTGGTAGCAGGATAAGGATGAGTCTTGACAAAACAAAAGCTGTGTGCATTTGCAGGACCTTTGTGCTTGGCTGTACTTGTGCTTAGCTCCTAACCACAGCCTGTTCTGATGCCAGTGGGAGTTTGCTGCTGAAACCATTGGTTCTCAAACAGCTCAGTTTCAACCTTCCTGTTCCCAGACCACCCATGAAGTCAGAGGGAGTTCATAAGTTTAAAACATTTTTGTTGGACATCAATTTCACAGACCAAGTGATAACCCCTCAGCAGAGACCACAGGTTGAGAGCCTCTTGCCAAAGCTTTACTGAGAATATGCTCTGTTGTCACATGCCAGTATAGGAGCAAGAGGGAAAGGAGAAGTGGGACAGTGCACAGCCCACACCTCTGAAGTACTGATGATGCACACACATATCCTTCTCTTACTTAGCCACCACAAACTCACAGATATCAGTAGGGCTGTGCCTGCAAGTGGGCCTTCACTGACCCTTTGAAGCAATTTGGACAGGGCTCTCTTTTACACGCTAAACATTGATGTCTATTAAAAAAAAGCTAAAGCTGCGTAGCTATTCAGTGTCTACCAGGATACAGATAATGATGAGAATAATAGTAACCTTTCAAAGGTGAGGAGTTGCCACAGGTGAGGTTGGGAGTTTAATGGGCAGATGTAGCTAATTTAATAGCACTCAGGCACTGGGCATTAAAAGTCCAGTTCCCTTGGGTTACTTTATACTAGACTGCAGGTGTAAAGGGAGCAGAAAGCCACTGAATCATCTTCTCTTTGGAGCAGCAAATTCACCCAGTCTCAATATAGGAGATGGCGGTTGTCATGCGACAAGGTTGTATAATCTCATGAGCAAGGCTGAAGAAATTAGAAATATGCCAGCTATGTCAGTGTATCCCAAAGATTCTTCTTCCAATTTATGACAACCCTGAAGCTGTTTGAGTTTAGGCCAAGGTTCTTCTATTACTAGCCAGCCAGGGAATTTGAAGGCCACAAGCCCATTTTAGTTCTCCACTTGTCATTCCATTTTTTTTTAAAATGCCTTTAATTTGACTACAGCAGGTTTTGACTCAGGTGTATTTTGCTTTTCTAGCCCAGGGAGTAGAGATACATTAAGATTGGACAATATCTGATCAAACTTCTGAGGCAATGAGAACTGCATGTAAAATTTTAAGACTGCACACAACTCTGCCTTGTGCTTTCCTGTGGCTATATTACATACATTTATTGAAATTCAATTTGTAGTTAGGGAACAAGAGCATTTTTTTAGGCAGTTTATTGCTGCAGGTAATAGAAAAGACATAAATCTGCTAATGCTGAAGTTTCTGGACAGTGATGCTCTAAGCAGTTGTTACTGGGGGAGTTTTACCAACCATGGGAAATCTCAGGCAAATGCCATAAAATGTTTTCTTTCACATGTACTCTGAGTCCTTGTTTTAAAAAAAGAGGTTGAATTGCTATACTTTTTTTATTTAGTTTTGTCTTTCTCAAGCCTTGGGAAAGTCACAAGAGCATGTGTCAGCATACTTTAATAAAAACAACGGAGGTTGGGGAGACATTTTCTAGACCTTTTACTCATAGTGGAAAGTTCTTTAGCAGATATTTTCCTGAAAATAGCCCAGAGCAGTAAATGATAGAATTTCCCTTCTGCTAAAGAGCTGTCTCTGAACAGAGGATATTGGTGCTGTTGCTGTATGCAGCTGCAGTTCTTTCTAGTTAGCAGACAAAGTATTCCTTCCAAAGGAGCCAGCAGTGGTTGTCCTTTACCCATGGGGAGATACCAAAGGTTCAGTGCTGGTAAATGGGGATGAGACCTCCCACTTCTTTTGTCTCAGTGCATGAGAAGATGCTCTCTGACATGCACTAGGCATGGTAGTGCCTTGCTGGTACAGGTGCACTGCTGTCAAAGGCTGAAGAAAGAAGAGTCCTCAGCCTTTCATGGCACTTAGAGTGAGGAGCAGGCATGGATTTCTATAAACAAGTACAGCATGACTCAGGGAGAAATGAGTAGCAGCTTCATACTCAATAGATGACACTTCTGAAGTCAATACAACAAAAAACAAACACAGAAAGAGGGTCTCAGTTTGTGAACTTTTGGATTTAAAAAAGGCCTGGTGTAGATGGGGAAACTGAGTCTCTCTTCCTCACACCATGCAAAGTTATATAGGGGAATTAGAGCAAAAGTCTCAATGTTGGGGCCACTAAACCACCTACCACAGACCAACTGAGAGCTTGGCGCAACCGTGCTGACAGACTTGAAAGCCCTTCTGTCCATGACAACTGTGCTTCTAATGTAAGTGACAGGCAAGAGTGAGCAGGGAGGCAGGAGGCTGTGGCTAATGGAGGGCAATCCCAAAATTCTTGGGGCCTTAGATGTGTTATTCTTGTGCCTACAAGTTGCTGCATTTCCCAAATCATTGTATGTTTTGGAAAGGTACTCAAGTGTAAGGAGAAATTATGCTGTATCTCTGCTTAATCCATTCTCCTGCCTTTCTCCAGCATGTGATTGCTTCAGTGCTGACCTGTTTCCTGGCAGTGACTTGTGTGTTATTTGGTGGGGCTCCACCACACTGCTTGCATCAGCGGGAAGCCAACCACCCTCAGCTCCCTTTTCAATCCCACTCTACTCACTGATCGTGGAGAAGGTGACTTCTGGGGGACACACCAGAGCCCATGGCTTGTTTTATGCAAGTCAAAGGAGAAGATGCTTGTGAAATATGTGGTGAATCCCTCCAGCTGGGCTACTCACGTTCTCACCATGGTCCCTTTCCTTATTCTTCCTCTCCATCTTCTCTTACGTTCTTTGCCTGCTTGCTGCATCCTGTCCCTAGTTAACTTGTCAGTTCTTTAAGATGAGGATAATCTTTCCTAAATATTGTACTTACTCAGCATGACAGAAGCTTGAGAACCTCTGGGCTCTCCTGTAATGAATGTAATATATAATAATAACAAGATGTCATTGAAAAATGAGCCTGGCACTGTGCAGAATAATTGAGAGTAATGTTAGTTTTTAACAGGAACACTTTTTTTGCTCAGTGATATATACATTTTGTCAGAAACAAGAATTATCAAAATTTTCAGATTTGCAATTTCCCCCCTTCATTTATGTTACAGCTTCTTTTCTCCTTCATTTTATTACCTGTTAGATTTTTTCCTGCTTTCTAGTCTGTCATAGGAGTAAAACTCAAATTCCAAGATAGAATTGAGTGTTTAGGTTGCATTAAAAAGAAGGTAAATACTGAAATTCCTCTTTTCTAAACATTTGCTTTAATATAATTTTTCAACGAAAGCGCTGTAAGTCAAATATTTGCACCAGTTATAACAAAATTTATTGTGACTAAATATATCTCTTTTTCCCTTTTCTAGTCCCTCCCTAGTAGCCATCCATTTTCTACCCCTCTCTTTTTCTGTTTCCCTGCATCTTCTTATCACTCTGGCTTTCACCTGTACATGCAAACACTCGCTGACACAGATATTTTGATTGGTGCTTTGTCTCTGCACAGCAGAGAGGCTAAAGCTGAGCCTGGATTTTACATCTCTGTGTATTCTCCAAGCTCCTGTATTGCCTTTGAGATGCTCACAGCTACACAAAGGCCTATAGGAATATAAACACTTTAATTTCTTTGGTATCTCCTCCAATAACAACAACAAAAATTTTTTCTCTTTTTCTGCTTTTCCAGCAGTAATGAAGAAGCCAATGTCTTCACCTCTAAACTGGCAAGTTCCACAGGGAGAGAAAGACAGGGAAAATCCCTACTTACAAAAATAATACTATAAATTAGTTTCATTATTACAGTTTGTGATACTGAGCCAGTACCTAAGTGGCCCTCCTGAGAGCTGGGAGCCCCTTTGTGCTCTGGGATGATACACAAAAGGACTCTGCTCCAAAGAGCTTCTTTTTTTCTTTTGAGGAATTTCTGGCACTGATTGGATGTTGATGAAAAGTGCTGGCTTGGCAGCAGTTGAGAGGAAAGTCTGCTGTTCATCTGCAGACAGTGCAAGTTTCCCCTTTTCTCTGTCCTGCTGGCCATCAATGGGGCCCTGAGAGCCAGTCCCAGTTTTCCAGGTTGCTAGGTGAAACCCAGTGCGCAGGATCATGGTACAACGTTTCTTCCTCTGGGGAGAATTAAGGTCACTTGAGCTCATATCCCAGCCTGAGCTCAGAGCAGACGTGGTGCTGTCAGTAACACAGAAAACAGATGTGTGGATGTGTGGGTACGGCCCTGTGTGTGTGTACAAGGTGTGTTTCCTGACCCCACTGCTCTGTGGGCTGTCTTCCCACTGACCCATCTTCTTCATCCTCAGACTGCATCCTCTTCACACACATACCACACGTGTCTATAAGTTGGCTACCTTTTCAAAATGTTTTTAAAGGATTTGAAATGCTCTGTATCCTCTGCAGTGTGTTGGTTTAGTCTGTGTAAGCCCGCTGAAGCCAGTGCACCCAAGCCAGTTTACACTGATTAAGAATTAGCTCTTGATTTCCTTCTTATGGGGATACAGCTTTGAGCTTTGAGATACCAGAAGCCACCTTCCTGCAGGTGCAGAGGATGCAACAGGAGGGAGGCAGGAAAATTCACCAAGGAATGGGAGAGGAGAAGACTTCTCTTCTTCTTTCCTGCCAAGGAAAGACACCTTGGCAAGAAAGCTGAAGCATTTCTTCCTTTCTTTTCTCACCCCCATCTCAGGATTCACACTGGTAGCTGGCTTAATGAAGCTGGCTCTGATACAGTGTGGGACATAGAGTGACACTAACACTGTCTTGCACAGGGATTGTTCCTCAACTTCAGCATCTTACCCTTAAAACTAGGACAAAGCTTGCATTTACAAGAAACAAAGAAATATCTAGCAGAATTAAACATAAAATTGTATGAGTAACTTTTTTTTTAATAGCCATTCTTACTCTTAGTCTTTCAGTGCCCAAATTTCTTTTGTTTGCATTCCCCTGCTTTGAGTAACCCAAAATATCTAGCTTCTGGTTATACTAAGTGGTTTTTAAATGGAAAATAGGAGCTCAAATTTAGCAGCCATTCATTAATTTCAAAGAAATGCACTGTGGTTTTTAATATATGCTGTACTTTTTATAACTGCTCCACTTTCAGGAATTGAAAGTGTTAAATAAATTAGACGGTCCACTGAATCTTTTCCAGCCTAGTGTGTTGCTGGGATTTGGACCTGGTCCACTGCATTTCTTTGAAGCTCTTACTGCTTCTATATTTTGTTTTCTAATAGCCTAGTTAAGACAAAGAACATTTCCTTCAGAGCTTCTAGTCAGCGCTGCATTTCACTTGGCTTCTGTTTGATTTTTGGACTGTTTCTAATTGATTTCCATTAATAAGGTAAAAATTCTGGTTGGCTTTTTTTTCCCCTGGTGCAAAAAGAAACAAGTAATATGAAACATAAAGTTTATTTGGATTCTATCCAAACAGTTAACTCCTTTTAGTTTATCCCCAGTAGAAGTTCCTTTGGGGATGCACTATCATTTCATCAGTAGTTTCTCCTCTGCTTCTGTATTTCTTCAATTAAAACTCATTTCACAGAGTGAACTTTGTGGCCTATTCCCATTAGAGTTCCAAACTCCAGGGGTATAACACTCCAGAAATTTTGCTGCAGTTTGCATTCTGAGCACATTTTTTCCTTCCTGTAAATCATGCATATTTGTGTTTATTTGTAAGTTACTCCATGCTAATTTCCAGCTATTTATATAGCCACAGAGTCTTAATTTTATTCTTGTTACCATATCATCCTTTTTTCTTGACAGACTAGACGGAGAAAATTAGAAAGCAGACGTGATCAAAACTGCAAAACTCAATTAGAACAAATGATGAAACATGATGTAATAAAGAAATGATTGCAAATATCATGTCCTGTTACTTACGACATATGTTTTTTAGCTGTTGTGCACTTTCAAGCTTTAAAGGCTATCTTAGCAAGTGTTTCTGACCTAGCACCTCAAGTCAGCACCTGCAATAGAGAGATTTGCTCTAGTATTATTCCTGCTTTCCTCAAGGCCTACTAGACAAGAACCAGGTTTATAAGAAGAAATATATTTAGATAGAATCAATTTTCTTCTCCATGCATGAAATTCTATCTCTGGCTCTGGTAGTATTAGGTTATACCAATCCCCTGGATTATTCCCATCCTAACCTCTGAATTATGTGAGACAGGCCTAACGTACAGAAGAAAATGGTCTTTCCATCAGCAAACAAAATATTTTCTCATCTGAGTATGCGTATTTGAATGCATTGTCACTTCAGCGGCGTACCATGTATTTTTTTGTTTTGCAGACTGTCCAGTCCAGTTCCCCTGCAGTGCTAATGCAGGCAGGCTCCGTGCCAGAGCTGTGTGGAGTGGCAGAACTCGGCAGGCAGACAGGCACAGCAGAGCTCCACTGCCCCACCCCTGGGAGGTGAACGTGGCTCTGGTTGCAGGCGCGTGGACAAATCCTTCCCCACTGCATGGAGCAGTGTCAATCCCTCAGTCTCAGGGCCCTCTTTGAGAAGGCTCGGATCAGATGCGGTGACCACCTCTGCTTCAGTCAAACACCTTTACTCCCTTTTCTGGCCTTGTCTGTGCTTATGGAGGAAGCATTTGGCAGCAGCGCAGCACTGTCAGAAGCTCACTCGTGAGTGTCCTCCGTGCCTTTCCTGGGAACAGCAGGAGCTGGGCGAGGAACAGATTTCACCCGCACTGGCGCAGCGTGTCCAATCCGGCAGCTTGCTCTTCCCTGACCTACTTCAACAACAATGGGCACTCGTGCTCGCTAAGCCTGGGTGCTGCAATTCTCTGCTAGCCTAGCAGAAAAGTTGGCTTACTAGTGCATGGAGATGTTAAGCTGAGAAATAATGTGAGCACCAGGCAACAGCTTTCCTGGTTATGTCCTTTGGGACCCTCCTGGGTGACACGAGACATGAACAGCCGTCACTTCTGCTGACACCCACCATTTGGTGGAGGATGCCAGGAGCTGTGCCAGCCCTGGTGAGGCTACAGCATGCCTTCTCTCAACATGAGCTGGGGCACAGGCTTTCCCTCTCTCCAGCATCACCTGCTGCTTGCCTCCTGACCACCAAAAACCCTCCTGCACAGCGCTTATGCTCCCTGCTGAAGTCCTTCATCTGGCAAATATTAATACTGTGTGTCAGTGGAGGTTCTCACTTATTCTCTGGTTTATTTTCTAGAGTTTGGTTTTTGGTGGGTTATTTTTGAATTCTACTGGTAATTTCATGTTTATGGTGTTTTTATGGCCTTTGTGATGTATCATTTCACTGTGACCTCACAGCAAGCCTGTGTGTGCTTTTCCCCCACGTGATTAATTATTTTAATAGAGGCAAGAGAAAGAAAATGGGGAATTTGTGGACAGTGGTTTTCCTTGCTTGGTGTAGGGAAGCATTTCATTGTGGGTCATTAAGATTCGCTGTAGCATAACTCAGTAATAATGTGGAAAAAGAAGTCATGTGCCTGTGGGTTGTGTGAAATTACAAGCCATGTCCAAACCTCTGAGTCACCTCTGCTACTTCTCAAGACAGCTGAGTCCAGGCGGGAACCACTGAATGAGCAAATACAGTGCTTAAAACCATCTATCCCAGACCTCTCACTGGGTGCTCCTTGAAAAACTATCCATAAGCAATTTTAAAAGGATAGATTTAATAAGTGGGCTGAGAAAGGCATAGATTACCTTCCCCAGCTAGCACTTCCTGCCCCTGGGTGCCTGCTTCATATAGCATGGCTAGGGAGTAAATAGTAATAGTAATAGTAAATAATGATATTAGTGTAGAAACTGATCTGGTCATTAGTTGTAAAATAAAATGCCACAGAACCAACACGTCAGGGATCCCATAATTCATTTTCACACTACTTCCTGAAAGAAACTGAAATCTTATGGAACAAAAAATTGGCATTGCTCTGGCAAGGAAATGAAGATTTACTTTAAAATAATTTTTAAAAACCCCAGGCAAAACACCCGTCCGATTTGAAGGACAATGTTTTTAGGGGAGCTTATTACTGTCACTTCTATTTCTGATCCACAAAGTGTGTATACTTGATATATGGCCAAACTACAGAGCTTTCCACCGGTTGGGACTCCAGCAACCACTTTTCTGGCCACTTTTTGGCCACTTGCCTCCTGTTGGTAGCCAGTCTGGTGTCCTCCATGCCTGGACTCATGGTCACAAAGCCATCCCGCTGCTACTCGCGTATGGAGCAGGTCTGACTGTTGTTGTAAGCAAACTTATCCTTTCAGTTCTTCTAGTGGGCACGTGTGAGCGCTTGATAAATCTGGGCGGGGGGGGAAGGACATTTCTTTGCCTGCTGCAGTGCACTGGCAGAGTTTACAAACTTCAGGGTTGCAACTGGAAACAGCAGCAAGATTGCAAGTCAACTGAGTACCTACATGGAAGAAGAATATGCTGGGGTAGTGACCTGCAAAGTCTATGCTTTTTATGCGTTCAGAGACCTATGAAGCATCAGGTACAGATCAGGATTAGTGGTAAATTGGCAGAGAGGGATGGGTATGGGCACTGTAGTCTGTGATAGGAAGGGAGCTTCAACATGTTATCAGAAAACCTGGCTCAAGGGTGGTCGCCAGACACCAAAGAGACATTGGCTCCTATTTTCAGCCCGGGTTTTATACAACACTGAAGTTCAGAGAAGATCTAATTTTAGATCAGTGGAGGCAAGGCTGAATGCACAAACAAAAACATCCTCCTACCAAACAATATCTCTGTTGAGTATTATCATGCCGGGTATGAAATTTAGCTGCTCTATCCATACCAGTTCTGTTAAATATCTAGAAATTATTCATCTGTGATAACTAATGAGGAAAGTAGGATAATTAATTTCAGTGTTTCTTGCAACAGGGAAGCTGTCTGGCAAAATATGCCAGACAACACATCCATACAAAAACGTGTCATTAACTTACATGTTTAGTTCATTCACATTCCTAACCATGAATAAAAAGGAGAAATTAAATGACAATCTTTAATTGTCTGTATAATTCTTCTTAACGAGTACATTCTGGAGGACCATAACAATGGTGTAGGTTTATGAAACAGAGATCTGTCTTCCCTTAATAAGAAAGAAGGAAGTGATACTGCAATGCTAGTTAATTTTTGGATACCCTTTCACTGTGAATTAAAGATCTATGCACATACAAGCTTGGAGAAGCGAAAAGATGTAACACTTAAAAGTACATATGTTATCAGAAAACTGAGAGGGTTAGGGGAAAAGGCCAGGAACTGATGGGAAAAAAAAGGAGATGAAAAGTAATAGATATAACTGTAATAACAGTAGATCCATTTAAGAGTGTATCATACAAGAGTCACAAAGGTAATGGGACTGCTCACCTGCTTAAAAATAAACATGCAGAAGTGGTTTGCTGGCTCAGGGCAGAGTGCTTAGGTGTGGCAAAGGCAAATCCATGTGGAGGTGGGAGAACCTGTCAGTGCCACCCCTCAATTCTGAGAGATGAGAATAAGTATGCTTGGAAGCTGAATGCTAAAATGTTGTGAGATCTCCATGAGACTTCTTCCTCCAGTTTGTACAGCTGTAGGCCACTGCCTTGCCAAAGCTCTCAGCCAGTGCCTAATTTCAGGCATGAGAGAGTTGCATCCAGTTCAGTTTTGACTGTCAGTATCTGCACATTCTCAGCTGTGCATGTCCCCACAAAGAGCCCAGCTTTGGGTTTTCATGCTGCCTCTTGGCTGAGAAGGATTTCTCCCCATGTACCTGCAAACTCGCACTTACCTCTCCTTCAGACACCGCAGTCCTCAGAGACAGGCTGGGCAGCTGCTGAGGCCATGGCTCACTGGATCCATCTCTAGGGTTCACTGGTAATGTGTCCTCAACCCTTTGTCTCTTATGGTACGCTTGGACACAAGCTCTTCAGGATTAGAGCTCCTTGAGGCTCAGATGCAAGAAGAGCAATGCATTTAGTGCTTTTTTAACCCTGAGCCTAGGTGAATCAGTATGAAGTGAATCAGTGCAGAATCACGATCAGTTTGCTCCCAGGTTTGTTTCAGGTGATGTTTTAAATTTAAGCATACTTCTTACCTACACATATCTTGGACATATAACCTGGGGCTCTGGCTCAGTTGTGTGCCCACACCAGTTTCCACTCAGCTCATAATGGCAAACCCAGTGGATTAATTGTGAAGGGGCTTCAGGGCAGCCATAACCCTCATGGGATCTAGGGCACCTCGGAGGTGGCATGTCTCCAGTGGGATCCGTGCTGCCCAGTTTACATCTCCGTGTCCTCAGAGCTCACTGAATTACAGCTGCACAGTGACACAGCCACATCCTCTTCATCACTGCTGATTTACTACTCCTTAGGGATGAAGGGTGAAGTGGGCAGGCTTGTGTGCCAGAGTGACCACACAGACCATTACAGGGGATGGGGGATAAGGGGGAGGTATCCTTGGGAAGACTATGCTGAAGGTCAGTGCACTATTTAAAGATGTCACTGCAGCTCTGTGATGATGCTAAAACTCATGACTGGTTTCAAGCTGTGGCACTGATCCCGGCTGAAGAGATTTTTTTAAACACAGCTTCTTCTTCTAAGCAGTGCAGTGTCCTACTCTTGCTTGAGGGTCTTCTTGTCAAGCCACCCTTGAACAAACCAAAGCTACTGTTGATGGGTATAATATGTACAATTCAAAAATCTGCATAATTTTTAGAAAAAAGTTTATGGATGCTACTTGGGAAAAAAAAAAAGGCTTTCTTTATTGTATTGAGCTGCTGGCTCAGTATTTCTTCCAGAAGGGCATGGTGTTCTTCTGCTCGCTTTGGTGAAGCAGCAATATATTTTGTTGAGGTCTGAGCTAACTCCCTGCAGCTTTGGGCCATTACTGAATTAGAGCCAATAAAGAGCATGCCCTCTTTTCTATCCCTGCAAGTCAAATCCTGGTGGGACTCAATAGGACATTCAAGTAAACCCTGATTAAATTAGATTTCTCTGAGCAGAATGTCCAGATGTGGTGGATGACACAAACCCACCCTCTGAGCAGTCAAATCCTACTTCTTAGCAAAATCAGAGGCAGGAAAGAATGTATTGTCATGGAGACTTGAGGAGCAAAAGGAACTGTTATCAATTTTCACTTGCAAATGCTTCACCCACAATAGTAACTAGAGGAATGGCTACCAGGAGGCAAGGAGTGCAATCTAACCCCTATGTGACAAGGGTGCCCCAACAAGCCCTGCTCCCTCACCAGCCTCCTTGTGTGCCCTGTACCACAGCAGAACCCAGCCTGCTTGCTGAAGCTTGCTAATGCTCAAAGGAAAAAGTTGATATTGTTTATGTTCCACATTCTTCCATTGCTCAATATCCAAATATTTCACAATGTAGATCCAGTTACAAAAGTTCATTTAAGAGAGAATTCTTGCTCCAAGCCCAGTTTCCTGTTGCAGCCTGAATCCCAGAGCAGGTCATGTGCAGCACTTGGCTCATGACTTTCTGGAGATGCTGTGCCACTGATTTTATAAACAATGTATGGTGGGAAATGGATGAATATGTTTCTTATTTGAATAAATTAAATCTGGCAAATGTAATTCACTGCAACAAGAATGCCCGTTGCTCATGGTTTCCAGAGCATGCTGTGCAGCTTTCCCGGGGGAACCCAGGGACAAGTCTCTCTCTACACAAACAAAACTCCCTTGCATGTCTGTTGGAGCAACGCCAAGCAGAGAGAAGTGTTTGATCCCGGAGTCTAATTCCCCAGAGACCAGAGAGCGAACTCTGACCTCAGTAATGGAAAGCAGCCTTGGCTCTTGGCAGCCAGGCTGCATGCAAGGAGCCTCTGGTGTGGTAAAGATACAAAACTCCAGCACTGACAGGAGCTGCTGCCTGGCTTGTCTGGTATGCAGGAGCGGGGCGAGTGCTGCCACACTCAAAACAGTTCAGGGGAAGTTTGAGTTCTGGCCCCTTGTGGGAAAACCAAAAGAATTCCTGTCAGGGACACTCCCTGGCAGCAGCAGGAGGCATGCAAGGAGCTCCAGTCAGAGCATGGGTTTAATTGTGTACATACATCCCTGAACATGCTTTGCTGGATCTGAGCTTCTGCTCAGTGCCGTGTTCAAATGTTGCTCCTATGAGCAGGGAGAGTCTCAAGGACTCAGTGGAGTAAATCCTCTTGTTGGCCCAAGTGACAAGTAAATCACGGTTCAAAGGGCTGTACTGAAACCCCTTTTTTGGGATGTGAGCACACCAGTCCAAAAGAACTACACCATTTCTCCAGGACCTGCTGGTGGCTGTGGAGGTACCCAAGTGCAGAATGAGCAGTTTGATTGTCACATTGTGGAAGAGCATGGTCATTCTTGGCTTTTGCAAGACTCTTCTGTGTGCCTAAAGTGGAGCAGAATATTTTTTTTTTTGGTCGGTATCTGGTTAAAGTTAAAACATATTTAATGTCCTGTACTGTAGGCTTCATGCTCCAGTTCTGCTCCTGCCCAGGCTCCCCTTTGCCCACTCTCTTTGTTTCCAGGAGACGAGCAACTTGTTCCCTATCAATGTGCCTCATTACCTGCAGGTCTGAACATTTCCTTAAAGATCACCTCGTTGCAACCCCCTGCCACGGGCAGGGACACCTTTCACTAGACCAGGTTGCTCAGAGCCCCATCCAACCCAGCCTTGAACACTTCCAGGAATGGGGCATCTACAACTTCTCTGGGCAACCTGTTCCGGTGCTTCAGCACACTCACACTGTAGAATATTTTTCCTAATATCTAATCTAAACCTACTCTCAGTTTGAACCCATTCCCCCCTCTCCCGTCAGTACGTGTTCCTGTAAAACGCCCTTCTCCAGCCCTGTTGTAGACCTACTTCTGGTGCAGGAAGGTCATAATTAGGTCACACCAAAGCCGTCTCTTTTCCAGGCTGAACAAACACAATTCTCCTAGCCTTTCCTCACAGGAGAGGTGTTCTATCCTTCTAACCAGCCTGACTGCCCTCCTTTGGGCTTGCTGCAACACCTCTATGTCCTACCTGTGCTGGGGACCCCAGAGCTGGATACAGAACGCCTAATGTAGACAGTGAGGAGATGTACACTTCTTACCAGATTTTTTATTATGGTCTTTGGAAATACTCAGCATGGGAGAGAGCTTGTGATGTTTCCAAGTCTGAATTTTACAGAAATTTTGAGGAGTGGCTAGTATTAGAAAATGTTCATCTGAAACTTGGGCATGGGAGTGCTATTGGTGCTTGGGCATGGGTTAACCCTGCCGGGGTTTTCTGGGAAGCTTGGATGAATATGTCACTCCAGTGACCCTGTGGGAGTTTCTCCTGAAACAAATGGGTTTAAACGAGGTCAAAATGAGGGTGACATCCTACAACAGCCTTGCGTTCATCAAAGTCCCTTCTGTTGCGAATAGTGCCAGTCCTGCCTCTCTCCCCTCCCTTTCCCAGGACTGCTTGTACAATCATGACCTTTCCATTTTCTCTGTGGCCTTGTGATCAGCTTTAGTGGGCAGAAACCTGGAGCCAGTATTGGGTAGAGTAGCAGGCCATCCCTTTAGATAGCACACTGCTCTGACAGCAGCTGGGATTTTCCATGGGATGGCACAGCAGTCTCAGTATCTCCTACACCTTTCTTCCTAATTTTCTATTTTTAAGCAACTGACACAGCCTTTTGTATGTGTGCCACTTCTGTGGGGTTGTATGTGTGGAGGAGAGGATTCCTAGCTGTGTGTTTTGTGCATGCACATCCACACTCACACAATACCCCGACCTTAATTATGCCTCAGGTCATATCTGTTCACCCCTGTGAGCCCAGCTTATCTCTTACTCCCATGAATGTGAATCCGAAGCAATTCAGCTTGTATACTATGACTTCAAATAAGCTGCAGAACACTGAACTGGGCAAAACCAGACCAATTGGGTGTTTGGTTTTTGAAGATTGAAATAGAAGAAGTCTTTAATCTTTTAACAACCCAGCTTTTGGCCTTTGAACACTGCAGCCTGTGCAAATGTGCCACCTCCACTGGGAAATCTAGCTTGCAACCATTTTGCACCATTTCACAATATTATTTGTTCAGGCATTGAATGATATAGACTTAAGGAATGAAAAACATAGAAGAATATCCCAGTTAGCATGGCCTGTTACCTTTTCAGCCTAGAGAAAGCTTTTGCTTACAGAGAATGGTGGCTTGCAGCCAATGTTAACATGGCCTTTTGGCTTGCAGGCCTATGGAAATCTTCCTCTGTCTTTCCCAGGAGGTGTCAGTATGAACTATCACTACACTGCCATACAGTTCACAGGCATACAAGGCCTGGCTTATGGATGGAATTGACTGCCAGGGACCTGGCATGTAAGTTTTCAGCTTTCTTTCTGAACAGGGTCATGACCGAGAGTCGAGAAGTCCTAAATATTTATGTTGCATCTTGGCTTACACACATTTTGCAGTTCAGATGGGTTTCTCATATCCACAAGTCTCTTGATGCTGGAGAAGATCTCTGATTATTTAAGAGAAAAGGAAAGGACTGCTCAGTATCTCAGTATAGAAAATCCCCACAAACAATGATGCAAGTGCAATCCCATACTCCAGCTGCTTTACTGGAATCTCCAGCTCTCCCTCCCATTCTTCCTACTAACTTGGTATTAGACTTCACCTCTCTGCTTCCCCAGTGCCTTCATTTCTTTTAAACCCTGGAGCACTTCAAGCTGTTTCTCACCACATACCAGTGAAGAGCAAAACAAGCCCATGATAGTGCTTGAGATCCCAAAAAGCCCAAGTAGTCACTGTCAATAATGCCTTTGGGTCTGCATCTGCAACACTTAGGAGGAGTAGCACTCAACAAAAGGCACCTTCCTCCAGGGAGAGATCCACGTATGCTTTCCAGAGCTGAACAAGGGACCTACTATCCTGCACACAAAAGAACAGGGATTCGCCTCTTGACTTTGTTTTTCTTCCTGTAAGCCTACTGAGGGAAAGTTCTGTTTTATTTGAATGCAGCATTGTTTATTTATAATTTTGTCCTAGTTGTGTGACAGATTCAGCATGTGTCACCCAGCAGGGGAACAGTAGTAGGCTGGAGAGTTAACAAATGCACTGCAGTGAAGCCAGATGGCCTGTTTTCATAAGGAGCCTCTGAAAGATGCTCTGCTGCATAGATTTCTTTTTGCTTTCCTGACTTTGGAGCCCAAAATTCACTAGAGCAGTGTCACTGTGTATTAACTCACCCACCAAAGCTTTACGGGTCTGAGCTCCACCCTGTACCTCATCTAACACCTCCTGTGAACAGAAGAACACACAGCCTGATGTACTGAATCGGCCCATCACCTCTCTCCAGAAGCAAAGTCAATATGAAAGGCTCCTGAGCACCCTCTTAGTTTCAGTGTACCAGGGGTACTGAGGTGTGGGTGAGGTGCCTGTGTCCACCACGTGGCCTGTGGGTCCCTTCAGCCTGGCTGGGGCACAACCAGAACCCTCTCTCCGCAGTCAGTGGTTGCAGAGTGTAGCCCCAGCTGCCTGGAAGGTCCTGCTTGATTCCCCCTGGGAGTGCCCATGCCTGTCAAAACATCCGTGCACATCAAGGGGACTCACTTAGTGCTTAGCTCCTGGGAAGCAGCCGACTTCAAAGCAATCTTAGAGCATGTACTGGTGAAGAAGATGTTTGCTGGAAGAGTATGTAGTTGTGCTTACATTTTCCCCAAAGGACCATGCCCCCAAGGAGACAGAATTTTTCCTTTCTTTTTTGGGATATCATTAAAGAATGTTTCATCTTCTTCCTTATTTTCTCATTTGTTTCTCCCTCCAGTTCCCCGTTGGGATGTTTTCGTTTCACAGAGCTTGCATGCAGTTTCCTTTGGAAGCCATTAATACCAATTTCAAGCCTTAGCCTTGACTTGAAAGAGATGAGAAGGAGTCTCACTTTTCAGGCTCATGAAAAATGGGGCAAGATACGAGCTGATTAGATATTTTCAGCATCAGTACACCAAGAAGTCTGATAATAAAAAAAGAAGATGGGCAAGCTAACTGCTGTTATGCATGATATTACAACATTTTGTTACAATCAGCAAGGAAAATCTTGACGTGAACAGGAATTACTTTAAAGAGAGCATGTTTTTTCTCTGTTCAGCTTTGAATTGCCTGTCTGAATACAAAGGGTTAAATAAAAGGAGGCTGTAAGTGCCTTTTTAAAGAATTAAACTTTTAAAGAGCTAAGGACAAGTGATTTATTATATAGATAAGGCAGGCTTAATCACATGGGTTTGTGGAAGATTTAGTTCTCTTTTTCCCATCTTTGCTCCAGGGGAGAAACTATCCACCCACCCAGCTATCCTCAGTCAGCCTAGAAGGTGCTATTCCTCCCAAGGCTGGAGGAGAAAAGCTGAAATTACCACAGGAAGGGAGAGTTTTGAGGCAGGCCAAGAGAGGCTGCCCAGGGTAGATGTTGGAGAGCCCGAAATGCAGGACAGCAAGGGGCTGCAGGAACGGCTTCAGCACGATGCAGAGATACCATAGTTAACTTTAAAGGACTCAGCAGACACTTAAAACAGGCAGCCTAGAAATGGAAATAGCTCTCTGTATCAAAGATTGCCAGTGTGGTGTCAGTTCAGGGCCTTGTAGGGCATCGCACTCTGCAGAGCACAGACCCTACAGGCTCTATGAGCCACTTCCACTTGTCAGGGGTGAGCTTAGAGAGGCCCAGAGCCCCACATGTGTGAGCAAACTCTGCTATTGATTTAAATTTCACTTTAAATGCTTTGAGGAAAAAAATAAGTGATGTGTTGTTTTGAAGACACGGGCTCTGCATTTCCACAAGCAGGCTGTCACAGGTTCTTGAAGGAAAGGTCTTTGAAGGCAAGGACTATGTAAATTAGCGATTAATTTTATCCTTTTCTGAGTTTGAAAATGGAACAGACAAACAAACCAGTATATATATATATCGCTAAGTCTGAAATACTGGGCTAAACCAGTTTGAGGAGATGTATTTGAAAACTGAAACTACTTATTTGGAATTGGCTTCTGTTTATTTCCAACTTTTCAAAATAATAAAAAAAGAAAAGGACTACGTTCAAAAGGAATTTGTCTGTCGTGCACAAAACAAGTGAGAAGGTCACAGCAGCTGTCAATAGTGATGAAAGAAAAAAGGCTAGAACTGATCCTTATCATTAAAGTCTTGTGGCACAGTTACACACTGTCCACACTGTTCAGGGTCCACACTGTTTAGGGCTAGCTCTTTCCACAGCAGATTCCTGTTGGAGAACACTGTTAGAGAACCAAAAGAAACCCAGGGAGCAAGATAACTATTTAACATTGTGGATGATCAGGGCTCAGACTCTTTCTCTGGACTTATTTCATTTAGCAGAATAGATTGTTACTTGCTTTCATTTGAAGCCTTATATTCTGTATACTTACCTGGGCTATAATTATATTATTGTGTTAATTTTTTGATTGTATATGTCCTAGTTATTCAGAAAATGCCCCAAATCCTTATTATGGGGTGAACCATTCATTCACACATTCTCAGTCTATCCCATTGAAGCTGCTCCTTTTTGCATTGCAGACTTACAGATTTATTTGCCTGAAAAAGAAAAAGGAAAAAGAAAAAAAAGAGAAAGGGAGGAAACTACACTGTGAACCAGCGCAGGTGGCGATCTGTCAGTATGGTTACAAAACCACCAGGATGGAAGTTATCTGGTCCTTTCTTCACCTGAGGGTGATAGCATCCATCAGCACCTGTTCCCTGGCAGTTTATCTAGCTGATAGTTAAGTACCCTTTACTGACATTAGCAGTGCTGATTCAGAAAGCTGTTCCTGTTCTTCAGTCTTCTCTTTTTGGACTTGACAGTCTGATTTACCTCAGCAGTCTTTGCTTCTGGATCATCTTTTCATTCAGCCTTATACTTTCCCAGTGTTTTCCCCTTGACAGTCTTCTTTTGGGCCCCCACCTTCACAGTGTGTGGCACCCAGCACTGGCCACTGCACACCCTGACGGGGATCATGAGGGTGGAAGAAATTCTGGCAGCATCCTGGAGGCTGCATTCCTGTTCCCCCGTCTTTGTGTGGTATTTTCCTTCTGTGCATGACACCGGGGCCTGTGTTCAAAGCCTTCCATAAACTTTTAAAGATAGCACCTATCTCACAACTTCAAACAGCAAATGCTTAAGCTTTGAAAAGCTACTGTGTTTAGGTGGGCTTTGAAGCAGATGCCTCCCTCAAAGTGCACGTGTTTATGCTGATCTGAATCATGTAATTGTCAAAAGTTTTGGAAATGTCTTGAGGACATTTGCCAAGCTAGGGCCCACTCAGGAGGAAATAAAAAGAAGTAGTCCCTACATTTTTCAGCAATCATACCTGTATTTCTGTCTCTGGCTGGGAGGCAGGGATGTGAGGAAATGTGTGGAAATGACAGAAATAAACCCAAAGAACATTTGGGAGTTTATCACATGTGTGAGTTTGGGTACACACTGGAAGATACATGAATTTCCCACAGTGTCAGAGATAGATGATTAATTTCTAGCTTGTCTTAAAATAGGCAGTGCTAAATTACGATGAAAAGAGAAAACAAAAGACTAATAATTCTTCTTACATTCCTTTATTTAAATATTTATATTTATGTGTCTGTACAGGCACATACGTGCACACATGTTAATGGAAGGGATCTGGGATATTCTGCCATGTGCAGTAGTACATGTAACAGCAACAGCAGGTATTTGGTTTAGTGCACAGGTTTAAAGAAAGTTTTTTCATCTTCACTGTAGGCAATCACTCAAAAAGTAAATGTATGGCAGGTGTACCGATACCGTAGCTCACAAGGGTGTTGTAAGAGTTGCTGTAGTGTATCAGGATGGTGTTTCAGGCATGAAATAACCTTATTCTAATTAATCCGTGTCCTGCCAAGCATAACTGAGTAGAGGAGCTCTGAAAAACTGTTTCTAAGATCCAAGGTTCTTCCTGGGAAATACCAAATAAATGTTGTTTAGATTGATGACCAGGTTTACAGCTATATGATTTCTATGAGTCACACCACAACACCACAGACATAAAATTATCTGCAGAAAGATAGGAAGACAGGAGTCTTTGGACAGTTAATATTTATTTATTTTATCTATTGCTACCTACACCTGGAGAAAGAGAAAGTATTTATGATCACTTTTGTTCTCCATTAACTATGTTATTCCGTTGGCTCCTTGGAGCCCCAGGACATGGGAGTTAAACAGTGGCAGTCTTACCTACTGTTGGGTTCCTCCTTGTTTCTAGTGTTTTTTAACTCCTACAAATGAATTGTGAAACAAATAGTCAAATGGTTTCCTTCCTTCTCATGCCTAGGTGTTCAAAGAAGAGAATCTGCTCAGGATTTGACTGTGTCTAGTACTAGATTGCAGTGCAAATAGTCAAAGAAACAGAAGTTTCACTGCTAAGTTAATAAATGCTTTTGTTATTAAAGTAGTGACGTTTGGCTGTTCCACGTGCTTAAACATAGCTTTAGCTGATGCTAAAATGTCCATCAGAGAAGATACTTTTTGCTCTGTCTTGAAAAACTCCTGGGAAATGAAAGGTTGAGACTGACCAGGACAACCCACCTCCCTGGTGCAATTGGAGTCACCAGTTTCACTGCTCCCAAAGACAGACTGATACCTGTAATTAAGCCTGGTTCCCCTATTTTTGCACCAGCTTCTTAGGCTGTACTCCTTTTTCATCTTTTTCTTTTTTCTTTTTTTTTTTTTTTTTAAAGACATTTGTTTAAATAATTAGGAAAGAGGCACTTGGAGAGGAGATGACTGGTGCCCTCTTTTGTCTTGTATAATCACTCCTGAGTCAAGTCTAAGGGGAATGTCTAATTGCTATTGGAGCTTTCTGGTCTTTGGTCAAGTTTCACATGGCTGAGGAGCACGCAGCTGCCCTTTACACCTCTGCAGGACACCAGAGATGTGTATATACCAGCCAGCAAATAATCTGGGTTATAACTGGTCAAAGGCAAACAGCAAATTGCTGCTCACTGCAGGTGGGACAATCACAAATGTGGGAATTTCCAGCCTGGACACTCCTTAGTCTTGAAATGCCTACCTTGCTTTATTACTCTCCTCCTACCCCTTGGGCCTGGGAAGTGTATTATAGGTAGCAAAACTTGGATTCCAAGCCTAAATGGCACTGGATACCATAGGGATACTTCGTACCAGCATAGAGCTGTTTGATTTCATTTACTCCCTGCAGGTAGCATAGAATTATCACGTAGAACCAGCCTGCATCTCAAGCAGGACTCGGGACAGGATTCGATGTCTGTACATGATGTTTCAGCAGATGGTGCAAGAAATCTTCACAGCAGATGAATAATGGACCAGACAGTTTGGTCTCAACCTTCTGTAGCTGGTTTGTGTGCTTACACAGAGATTTCAGCTGGTGAAGCTGTACCTCAATCCAAAAGCAATGGTGTTACTTGAAGAGGAAACTCAGACATTAAGGGACAGCTTCCTGCTGTCTCATCATTTCCTGTTCTTACATTTAAACCAATCTCTGTACACCTACAATAAAATCCAGATTAAATATTACATTGAGCTAGTACATATACTCTGACTACTAGAATTTGGTAACAATCCTTGTTTTCATAAACTTACCATTTTTAAGAAATGTCTTTTTGGATTATATTTTTTCTAAACACAGAACTTTGTGTGTATAGTTTGAAATTGAGTAGGAATAGGCAGAATTCTTCAGTAAAATAGTTCCTCTTCAGAAACAGCCATTCATTTCTGATGCTCATTTCATCATCTCTACTTGGAGCAGTTCCACGTTCTGTAAACACGTTCTGGGTTAAAATGCAGCTGTCTCCAGAACCCAAAAGTTGGGGCACACATATGGGTTGAGGGAAATGTCCCTATGGCAGTGAATACTTAGTTGGTTATGCAAAGTCAAATAAGTCCAAAACACATCAGGAGTCCCTCTGCAGGCCAAGAAAAAAACAAAACAGGAAAGTATTAATGAGGCACAAAATCTGGTTTTAACATTCCTTGCAATATGGCTGTTCTGTAATGGCTTTTGAAGCTCACAGATGCTTATAATAAGAGTGTCTTTCTGCACTTGGAACCTGAAAATATTTTATTTTAGATACAATAGTTGCTTTGGAGTTACACACATGCAAAAAGGACGTACTTCACAGTACATCCTTTTTTTGTATGTTTTCTAATTCCATCTCCTTACACAGTGAGCTGAAAAAAAGGGTAAATATGACAACTTAAACAGTTTGAAACAATGCAACTTGCTTCAGACCTCTCGATTCTATCACAGTCTCCATATTTATTGTTATCTCCATTTGAACGCAATCATTAGATAGTACCCTAAAACCATCAGCCTGCTCCTGAGATTGCAAGACTGCAGCTTCTGCCAGAAGATTGCAAGACTTCACTGCCCAGTACTGTCTTGAGAGTTGGAGGACAAAGTTAGAGGTGAATCTTGTTGCCTTGCAAAAATGTAGGTGAAATTTCAGTGGTACTCAGTGGCAAAGGTTTTACTTTTGATGGAAAGAAATGGCACATTATGCTTCCAAGGAAAACTGTTCCTTCTCAGACCTCTTTCCTACAAAAAGCCTTTCTGCTCAAAATGACACGTTTGGGGGTTTTTATGGAGCACTGTGGAAGTCTGGAGTCACAGTGTCTTTGGCTGCCAGGTTCAACTTAGGCACATGGTGTTACTACAAGGTTTTTCAGAATGCAGCATGAGGCCGGATTCCTTTCCACTTTTACCTGATTATCCATAGCAGAGGCTATACAGCAAGCTCTCCTACATGTCTGAGAAATCAGTCCTGTCTTGTAGTAAGCTCAAAAGAATAATACACTTGCGTCTTCAGCTGCCACTCAAAAAAGTTTTCATCCATAAAGCTTGGCAAATGGTAGGGTTCTGGTTGCTGTATAACCAAGACACCTGAAACACAAACCCCACAATTCTGAGTGCCTAGATAAGCAACTTCTTGCATTATCAAGAAGTGACAGGTTTCCTCAGAGGGCAATTCAGAAGACACTGGCATCCCACACTGTCATCCAAAGAACTGCAGTCCAGCCTTCTAGGCTTTGTAGTTAGGTACTTAAGGTTAGGCAGAGTGGAAATATTTTCCTTACTGGAAATTAGGCACCACTCCCTGTAAGTAGCTGAAATTCTTCCATAACATACAAATATATGAGCACTGCACAGGCAGACTTTACCTCATGCTTGAAAAGTGTCTCTAAGTTAGTGGGATGCCCAGCCCTCTGAAAATACCTATTTCTCTTCATGACACAGAGAAAACACTCAGGGGACTACACAGCTCAGATCCACAGCTTTTCTACTGATAAACTGAAATTAGCTGAATCTCCCTAAAACACAGCTCTGCAACACACTGTAAATGAGGTTGGCAGCCAGTTGAATATTCAGGGTAAGATCACGCATGATTCAAATCATCAAAGTTGGGTTTTCCATATGGGAATTTTTATCTCCTTGCAAATCACTCCTGAAACTTTTGTATCCTTGCATGTTTATTATGGATATTGTCATGCCTTGGGCTTGAAATGATGTAAACATTAGGAGAGGAACGCCTTCTTGTCGGAAGAGAAATTACACAATTTTAGGGCCAATGCTCTTTATTATTTTTATCAATGATCTGGACACTTGAGTTGAATGTACATGAAGTTTGCTGAGGAGGAACTCTGGACTTTCTCAGTGATAGAGAGATCTAGAAAGACTGGAGAGAGCTGGGCAAGCACCAACAGTATGAAATTTAACAAGAGCAAGTGTCGGATTCTCCACCTGGTGTGGAGTCATCAAGGTTGTATACAGAAATTAGGGGCAAGAGGCTGGAGAGCAGCCCTATGGAAAGAGATCTGTAGGCTTGGGCTTATGTTTAGGTGTTAGGACAGGTAGGGGAAAAAAGGGGATAGGGCAAAGGCACAAGCTGCTTGAATTTTTTTGCAAAGGTGGAATTCATCATACTTCCATAAACAAGGTCCAAGCTGTATCTTCAAAGGACTGTCCCCTGGAGAGTGGAGACTTCAGAAGAGAAGCAAGGTTATAGAGGGCAAACAACATGAATCTCCAGAACTAAGGGAACACAAAATGAATGCAATTCTTCAATTCTTCTGGAATGGCTAATAAGCACACAAAGACAATTTTACCTCCATATAGAAGCTTTAATCTATGACTTTGTATTTATCCCCCTGCTGCTTCTAACCCCGAAGTTTTCCACATCAATATGCTTAAACAAGCCTTACACTCAACATTCAAGAGCTGTGACAGGGCATGTGAGTTCCCCTCATCCATGTTATGAAGAACTACTTGGCAAGTAATCTCTAGGTATCACTAAATTCCTGATAAGCTGCCATACTTAGCCCAAGGACAAGAAACTGTCCAGAGATTTGCATATCAAATTTCTACTGATGGTTTTTACAATAGGAGTTGGAGCTGGGCAGTTGCAGCATACAGTTATAAAGCTTACAGCTGTGTTCAGTGATAAGATAAGAGGTTCTTTTGTAGAGACCACAGCAAAAGCTTTGTCAGTGACTGAAATGACACTTCTATCTTGTCATGAAAGATGCCTCTTCCAGTGGATGTGTAGCTGGCATGACGTTATCGTTTGCATTGGTTTTTTGGGTTTTTTCCATGAAAATGAGAGGGAAGAATCTTGTGATTTATGAAGTAGTCTGTCCTTTTTTATTATTATTAGTAACATTAAAAGAAAATTAACTGCAGCAGAAGGATTTTATAACCATCTATAAACTTGGTTATCAGCATACCAATGTTATTCAATAAATACATAAAACAAATCAATCCAAGGCTGGAAATGGAGTATTAACATCATGCTGCCACAGGGAAGATGCTCTGGTAATGGCTGAGTGAAAACTCAGCCAATTTTTTATTATTATTTTGATGCTTGCAATTTTCTGAATCAGAATTTTCCCATGCTTTCCCTGAACCTGAAGGGTTTTAATTTGGGTGTTAATTTGCTAAATGGGTTTTGCCGGTTTCTCATTTGCTTAATACAAAAGAAATGGACTGAGAAGACACTCATATTTGTAAATTCATCTATTAAGGAATGATTTTATGGGTTTTGTATAACATATAAATTTGTTCTTCCCTAGCTTTGATTAGGCATCCAGTTTAACTCCATCACGTACCTCTATCACTAGTAACTGATAGAAATCTTAAGAGGACAACTCCTTTCACCCATGCTGATGCCTACTATTCTTTCACTTTTGAAATCTCAGGGTCAAGATTAGATGAGACATAACTTAATACACAGTTTGAATTAAATGACTTCCACCCAGAATTTGAAGAATGGCTTTGGTTTCAATTTACAGGGGAAAGGTCCAGGACTTCTGTCTACATAGCCTGCTGAGGAGAAGGTAAACAGTGATACAATCACAGTTATATAGGTTCTTAAGAGATGTAGCCTTTGATTATGTTTGCTTCAGTCTGTCAGGCAAGCATCTAATGGCTGCAGGGTGGAGCTGAAGCACAGGTTTTAATTGTGAGTAATTAAGGAATGGAATGACATATCAAGGGTGGTGATCAGTTCTACATTGCTGGCATTTTAAATTGACTCCTAGTTGGTTTCTTTTTATTTTTTTTTTTTAATGTAACAAGAATTAACTCCAGGAAGCCCTTTGATCTGTTTTTATACTCTTTGTTCTAGGTTGTATCAACCCACCATATCCCTCACATTTGAATTAACGGTCATTTTTATCTCACCCAGCTTTAGCAATTCAAGAGTTAGGCAATCTCTGGTCAGTGGAGTGAAATAGGTGCTTCCATATGTTGCTTTCCAAGACCATGTTCCCTTCATGTTATTATAAAATTCCCCATATGATCAAAGAGACAAAACTTGCCTGTGATACTGCAAGGCAAATAATGACAAACTCAATCAAATGCTATTAGTGAAATTTAGATGAAATTTCTGCTGAAATCCACATGAGAAATGACTGAGGATGCTCAATGTGCAAAATGTAGTAGATTACTGATACACAAATCATAGATTTGGATTTTTCTTATCCATGTTAATTCATATTCTCTGCAGTAAAAAGAATACCTGAAGCCTTTTGTCAGGTATAAAGACAGGTGATAAGAACTGTGTAAATCTTACTTTCTTTTAAATGAGTTGAAGGTATTATTCATCTACCGATTATTAAATACACTTCACCTGAGTAAAAATTTAATATTGCAGGGTATGGAGGTAACTATTGTATAGTATGAATGACAAGTAACAGTGTGCCTCATTATTGCCCTCCTACATTCAGTGACAAGATAATTTACCAGTTGTGCTCTTCTGCTCTAGTCCTCACACTGTAATTAATCTAAGCATTAGAGTACAGAGGAGACCTCTTGCCCTTTAATTCTGAAATCTCAGACTTCTGTTCAGGTAAGTAATGCCTCACTGGGCCAGCTACTGTATTTTCACTCATAGGTACACAGGAAAAAAAATCCATCTTTGCAGCCCATCCAGCAGCATGGGTCTGCAGGGCAAAGATTTGACCTTCTTTATTCTGACCGTGGGGAGAACTGTTCTCAAAGAGATGAGGTGAACATTACTGAGCCCTAGAGTTCGCACTTCAGCTAATGGCTGTTTTTCAGAAAGCCATCTGCAGGAAATTTCACGACTTGTTCCATTACCTGTGTGAGTGCTGCCTTATGTACGCAGCCCAGCGCAGCATACCAGTGTGATTTCATGGTTTATCTTTATCTGTTCTCACGTGGCCAAAGTCCCATGGCCTTTGCTCCAGCAAAACTCCCAAAAATGGCTGTATAAATTCGGTTAGGGTAAGGACAATGATGTTGGCAAGCAATGGCGCTGCACAGCAGACACAGATAGCTCTTGAACAAAATCTGGATTTCCTTTTCCATCACTTCTGACAATTTCTTCCCTTTCAAATCAGGTCAAAAAGCTGAAAGAGCAGAACAACCTCTGAAAACAGATCTGAAAACTCTCCAAAGGGTTTTTTTTTTTTTAATACATGGAAACAAAGGTTCTACTGTTTCCAAATTGAAAGGTTTTATTTAAAATTAAGGTGACATTGAAGTGCATCTACCCAAGGAGCCATGGCACATATTACAACTGCAATTGCAATGCCTGAGATGCTCATTCTGCCCTTGGATGAGGCTACTTGGCAGATGATGAGAGCTCTGTGTACTCAGATGAGACACAGAGCTCAGTCAAAAAGAACATTTACACTGTGTTTTAACCTCAAACTACTCACATCAAAACATTTCAGGGGATGATAGTGCTTTATTTTCGAGTATAATCAATTTTTACTAAATCAAATATATCTTGGACGTATTTTTCAGAATAAAATAGAAAGGCAGAAGGGTGTTGAAAGGAAAGTCAGACTTCCTCAGGAAATTACTTACTTTGCTGAAACAACATTATCTCTAGAAAAAGTGGAAAAGTCACAGTATTCAGAATGGCATAGAATTTTTTCATGCTCCCTTTCCACAAAGAACTGAGATACTAATTCATTCCCAAGAGAACTGGAGGGATTTGTTGTTTGTTTTGTTTTTAAAGGAGGATGTATATTCAGTCCCATTGGAATTGAAAAAACATCCTCAAACCTGAATAAAGATGCATTCCAAAAGATGTTGAGAGGAAAGCTGTTGCAGAGCCAGCCTCTTCAAGAGCTTGTTACAGCCAGTGATCTCAGCCAAGAGCTTTAATAAGAGCTGAATTTATACACAAACATTTAGAAAGCAAATAAATAAATAAGTGGGGGAAAAGAGAACTTCACAGCATTCAGTATACTATTTCTGTATACTACTGTGAGCACAGCGTTAGAGAAAACTATGCATCTGTTTTATGGATGGTTCATATTCTTCTCTTGTGTGTGCATTTTATGCACATAAAAATTAACAACCTTTGACTATCATTTGTATTTATAACATCTGCAGTACCAATGGGTGCAGTTCTAGTTTTTCTGTCCTAGGCTTGCTATGCATCCTAATTTGGAAAGAAAATGCCAGATAACTCTCCAGGGGAACATTCACTATGTCAACATCTCTTGATTCCTGGATATCCTAATCCTAATGTCACCAGTGGCAAGTTTATAATGAAGGAAATCCCAATGCCAGTGAAGCCGGGTAAAGGTAAAAATGCCAGTCTTTTCTTTTTGTCTTTGAACCAGTTGAGGTATAATTAAATCAGTCTGAGGCTGGAGTGGCCTTTCTGCTTTGGGGTCAAGAACATATTTTGACAATGTAAATGAAAAACATCATTGTACAAGAAGAGTTCAGAAGATTATGTTCACGTTACAACTGCCCCTGCAATGATCACAGTCAGAGCTGGCTGGATTCCCCCTATTCTTTGTAAGTACCTGGACAACAAGGACTCTCTACCCCAGTTTATTCTCTGAGGACACTGGAGTTCACCACTGCCTTCCAAAAAAAAACAAAAACCAAACCAAATCATAATCAAGCAAACATACAAAAATCCCACAAAAATCCCCAAACCAAACCAAAAAACCCCAACCAAACCAAAAACCATAAAACACATCAAAACCCCATGGCCTCCAGAGAGCCACTGGCACGAACCCCTGAATTTAGCTAGTGGGACTACTATTGTGATAATTTTCAGAGAGATTTAAAAAATATATAATTTTCTCCTCTGCTACAAATTGCTGCAATGAAAATGTTCCAGCTGGTGTGCAGCTGGTTCAATTCAACTATTTCCATTTGCAGATAAATTCTCAAGCTGTGAGGAAGTTGCCAGTTGTTTTGCTGATAAATTCAAGATTTCTTTTGAGCCTGCTGAGCTGTGAGGGAGTAGGGGAATATCTCCAGAGGGAAAATGAAATTTCTGATGAGCTGCATGCAGTAGTACACTGAAACTGCATCTGCTTGGTACTGCCACGAGGTACTTTGAAAGTTAGCCCTTCCTCAATGAGAACAAACAGAAGTGAGATTGTGGATTATGATGAAAATCGGTTTTCAGAGAAGTATTTCCTCAGAGTGAGGAAAAGGCCATGTCACAAACAAAGGTTCAGGTGAACCTTTAAGTCAGTTAAAGTGGGAAATGCTCTTCCCAGTCTGTGGGTATGTCTCAAAAATGTGTTGTACAAGCGAGACCGTTTGATAAGGGTGTCTTTGAGACTGCTGTCGAGACTGGCTGTGTCCAAACCTTGTGTCCGTACCTACGCACTGGGGAGCACATTGGAGCTCTGTGGAGCACAGAAGGTCTCAGAGCACTCCATAGGAAAAGCCAACCCAGAGGCAGACCTTATGAATAAGGAGGAAATAGCCAAGGCCTCCATGTAACAGAGAAATATGGATTTGGGCAGAATTTCCTCCATTTTAGCCCTTCTTGTCAGCCATGAAAACTCTGCCTGTCAGCTTAGTTGCTACTGAAATTTTCCTACACAGCACCAATGGCTCCTTTGCAGAACTCACATTAGAGAAACAAGAGCTATATTTTGACCTGAAAATACATTCTGCCAAGCAGGGGTTTCTGGTTGGTTTGTTGTTTCAGCAAGATGAATAGCACCCAGGTTTAAAAAAAAGCCGTAAGCTTCCTATATTTGTTTTGTTCATGTTCACTGTGCTGTGGGATGAGTTTATCTTGGCTAACACATACTCACAGGAAATGAAATAAAAACTGCATGGAGAGGAATATCTCCAAAGTGGGCAGGGCAACAGACGTTGTTCTTAGCAATCAATGCTGATTATGTGAACAGTGGGAACGAACTAATGCATGGTGCTACCATCTTACTTCTTGTTTTGGTCTGACTTAGAGTTAATAAATTATAGAAAGGAAAATACTAAAGTATAAAAGTAAATTAGAGGCTTTTCTCTCAGGAGGAATGGAAACGGCCTTTTCTGCAGAGGTTAAATCTCCCATGTGATTAAAAAGCAAAGAGAAATGGCTGCCAAAGAGACAGAGCTGACAGGTTATGTAAATGGGCAGTGGCTGAAGTCAGAGCCCATATAGGCTTTCCAAGCGTGCCGTGACTAAAAGCTGCAGTTCCCAAGCCATTTATTCTCCTCCACAGTTCCTCATACCAAATTAATCTAATTTTTTAAAGTTTCTGTATTCCATGCTAATTTTAAGATAGAGCAGGTCTGCCCACCCATAGGACCCAGGCTGCTGCAGGAGTGAAGGAGAGCTGCAGGGCTGGGAAGGAGCAGCAATGGGCTGTGGAGAGCAAAATGTTGCTTTTTTGGTCTGGAACTGTCTACAGTAGCTCAAAGTGTTTGTCAAGCACAGTGTTACATTCCAAAGTCTTGCAGGCTTGGACTCTGGCTCTTACTTAGCATATGTTGCCTTCAGACCTCTCTGAGTACAGAGAGACAGAAAGTTATAAAGGAGAGGTTATGCTATTACAGAGATATAGAAATATATATTCTTTCTCTCCAGTATTGAAGACTTCAGGTTTTTAATTATAACGATGTTCTCCAGATACTATTAGTGCAGAGATTTGTGTGTACAGGAATACTAGTTTCTTGCTAAGAGAACACTAAAGTGTTACTTTACAATAATCTTCAGGAAGCAGGGAACTGCAGCTAAGACAAACATAATATAAAAATGCGTTGCTTCATATTTTATTATGATCTCAGCAGCTAGCAAAATGCATACATTTAAAAAATTATTAATCCCTTATCAGAAAGGATCTTCTCTGTGTTACAAAATGCATCTGTGGAAGGTGCTGTTCAAGTAACCCAAAAATAATTCCACACTCATTTTTCTGTTGAAGTAACTGAGGTCAGACTGTACCTGGTATGTACCCAGAAGAGTTTGATATCAACTTTAGCTTCCTGACAGCAAATTTGAAAAGACTAAAAGAAGTTGCTCTCTTTCTATCTGACATTTTACAATCATCTGCCCTTGGCATGCTAAGCCGGGTTTTGGGGGCTGTAGTCAGCAAAACACAGAAGTACCTGCAGGGCAAGGTAGCACTGCTGAAACTTTTCTCTTGACTTGAGGTGTTCTGGAAATTACTTGCCACTTTTATAAAACAGAATATGAAAACCTGATAGCTGTGTTTTGCTCTTTCAGATCCCAATATTTGGACTTCATTTGATTTAACAAATGCTTCAGTAGCCTGGAATGAATACTAAAAGCAATGAATAAAACTTCCTGAAAGCAGAATCCAGCACATTATTGAAAATAATTCCCATTAAACAATCTTCATAAATTCATTTTTGCAAAATAAGAACTCCTAGGCTTTTCGATATAAACATTCACACTTTTGAAAATTCATGCTATCAGATTTTCTCACTCCACTGTGAAAAACTTTCCCAGGCTGCAGTTGGCAACTCCAGCAGTTTTCTCCATCCAGTGAAGCCAGGAAGTGTGAAAGCTGGGGAATTGTTTTTCCTTAAAAGTATGTTTTTGATCATTCGCATATGTGGTGTTCAAGATATGGGCAGAAGTCTGCTTTGCTTAGCTGAGTATCAGAACTGGGCCTCCTGCCACTATCACATCCTCACAAACAGGTTTGGCTCAAGTTTTAGCACAGCTAAAATGGGGGAAAACAAACCTACTTTTTATGTCTTGTGAATCAACACCCGGCCCCATGTCTTGCCTATACTACCTTCAGCTGCAGCTTGTTTGAACCATAAAGAAACAAGCAATTTTAAAACTTTGTAACTCCTAGATGGTAATTCTAATGTGGCATATTCTTCCTTTGGCTGCAGGCAGGAAGTCCAGTGAATGTCTTGAAAAGCAAGATTTTGCCAGTTTTACCACATGCTTCTCACATTTTTGATGACTGTACCATTCATGTGTCAGAAATAACCACAAGGAATGCGAGTACTTCAGGCAGTACAAGTTTTCAAATGGCTCTACGGTAGTTTTTGGAACAGAACCATGCTCCTAGCTACTCCTAGATATATGCCAGCTAGCACAAATCAGTCCACCCCTCTCCCAAACAAGGGTTTTAATTAAACTGCACTGCAGCAGATTCAGCTGAAGTCTTTGAGAAGAGGCAACTCTCATGCTTTAAGTAACAGATGGGAAACTCAGAGGCTGAAGCCTCGGTGGAACTTACGCCTGGTGTAGTCCGAGATCCTGATTCCATGCAATTTGTAAGAAACTTTTGCCATGATGTTTCAAAGCTCTCCTCTTTTCTGGCAGCATGTCAGAGAAGGGAGACACTTAAAATGTGTGTGCAGCATGTTCATGCATGTTCTACAGTGGGGGGCTTACTCTAAGGCTGGGCTTTGGTATACAAAAAACGGGATTTAAAACATGAGAAGCATATTGAATCTAATTCCTTTCAATACTTAAGTCTAGGGAAGGCCCTTCCATGGAAACCATGTTTTTCTAGAGGAATGAAAAATAAACAAACAAACCCTTTTAAAGCTGAAAAGAGGTGTTAAAACAGGGGCTAACGTGACAGGGTGGGCTGTAGGTACCTCAGCACCTAGAGCTGCTCTTACACTTGCCACAAGATCCAAAGCTCTCCCCCTGCTCCAGCCACAGCAGGCCCAAGTAAATTGATTTTTCCTTAACATGATCCAGGGTTTGCCCCTATATTGCTTGAGTGGAGCCTGTCCTTGCTGCAATCAATCCATTCTATTTATTTTCTCTCTTTGAATCCATTTGTCAAGATTCTTGGAAGGTTAAGCTTCCAAAAATTTTGCAGCCCTTCTCAGCTCATCTATGAAATGTCGCAGTCCTGTTTTATAGTCCATTACACAGGTCACCAGTGCAACCTTCCTTTGAGAAGATCCTGAGATGGTTCCTGGCAGAGCCCTGAGATCATTCTTCCTGACACTAAAGCATTAAAAATACTGTCCACAGCTCATCATATGTTTTTGCTCCCCACCTGCAGGAGGATTTTCTAGGCCATATTCTTTAGCTTCTCTTTTAGGGCTGAGAGCAGGGAGCTCTGATATTCCAGTCCCATTTTATTTTTTCTGATCTCCTGGCCATGATAAAGCCCTTACCTATACCTTTCTGACCCACTGTCAGAGAAATGTGGGTAATGCTATGTTCTGCACCTCACAGTTGTGCTGCAAGGCTTCATCATCTGAATGTGAGATGTTCTGAAAAGAACTTTGGCGGCAAGTGCTTCAAATTGATATAAGTCCTAGTGGAGAGCATTCATCTATACACGGGGAAAGAACAGGATTCAACTTTCACTTCATATGAAAGCTGAACCATTTAATTTTATTAGTTCAGGCAATACCAGCAAGAAAACAAACAGTAAAGAAATTCTTAAATCAAGACACTATTAATCCCCTCCCACCCAGCCACAACTCAGTTCAATTGCTGAGTGTGCAAGAACTTCCTTTGCCTCAAAACACCTCTTCTTTATCCATTTTATCTCTCAAAACTTTTAGATACTCCCCCTCAGTGAACTTGCTAACACCTTGCACTGGACTCCTCTGCTACCCTCTGACTCTGATTTAGAGCATAATTTCGTGAATGACAAGAGATGACCTCTCTCTTGTTTCCTGTGTGGGCTGCTCTCAGCTGGCTTGTTCAGCACAGTTCTGGTCTTTATTGCACAGTGCTTTATCTTTATAGCTCTTATCAGACATTTATACCACTTTCCTCATGTGCTGGGTATTGTTGGCAGAGGGTCCATTGTTCAGTGTATCAAACATACACTGGAAAATTGCTTTTGACTGGCAACGATTCTGGGTATTTTTTTGGTTCAGCAATCAGGCTGCAGCACATGTGATTTGTACTTGTTGCTTGGCATGGGCTTGGGACTCAAAATATACAAAGACATCAATACTTTTCAAGCAAGAATCTGGAATTAATCCTTAGCACTGCAGCCTTTGACTGATATGACTCAGAATGGGATCGGATATCTGATACCCCACTAAAATGTCTGCTGTGTAGATTGCAGTTTTCATACACATAAGAAAACAGTCTTTAAGTCCTCAGTGTCCTGTAAATCAAGCATAAAAATCCTGAAGTTCTACCTGTTATTTTAGCACAGCTATCACCTGCATGAAAAAAGTTGCTGTCCTGCCTGTTCCTTCCTGCTCCCTCCACCTTATAAGGATGAAGGAGACAGGCTGTACATAACATTACCCTGAACACTGCAGGCACTATTTTCTCTCAAACACAACTTTTCTCTGTGGCACTAAACCTTACCAGAACCTTAGACTATGAGGTTGGAGGGAACCTTGTAGATGACGTAGCTAAAATTTCTGAGTAAGGCACAGAGCATGCCTTGCTTCCACTCCCATGTGAAATCCACAACAGTCTTACTGAGGCTTGCTTTAGACCAGAATGCTCTTGATGAAGTCAAAGGCAGATGTGCCCCTATTAGGTTGGCAGTTATTCACCTTTGCTGCTGAAAATGCATGTTTTACTCCTAGTTTCCATTTGATTGGCATTAACAGCCTTATGCTATTTTTTTGTCATATTTTTCTCTGACAGGCTAAGAAAAATATTTAAAACTTGAATATTTTCTCTTCCTATTAGAATGTAGGTCGCCCCTCGTTTTTGCATTCAATGAGCAAAGGGATTCCCGGGCATCTCCCATTATAAGGCAATTCTCTATTCCTCAAAAGTTGTTGTCACTATTCTCAGAATCATTTCCAAGTTTTCACAACTTCTTTAATGCATGAGCTACTTATACAGCTTTGATTTTTAAGAAGCATTGTTTCCAACTCAAGCAACATTTCACATTCACTGTCATCATCATCAGCATCCACACTGATGTTGATTGAAGACAACACCAACTATTAAGGACTAGATCATAAATTAAAGTAGCTTGGAAACTTCATGGATCTACTCTTTATAGATTGCCTGAAGAATTAGGAGGGTCAAGGTTGTCCTCCTACATCTCCCTATCATCTTCTTGTTCCAACAGGTCAGGCGCATAGGAAGAAATGAGCCGCTGATGCATTTCTCACTACTCTCTGCCCTGTCCTTATGAGGTGAAGAGCTTTGAATCCCTGTTCCACCTGGGAAGGAGATTATCTGCCATGCCTAAAGGGTAGAGAGTCATAAACCCCCATCAGAAAGACCTGGAACCACCTAGATCAAGAAATCCCTTAATTTCTTGAAAATAACACCTGTTTTTCAGGTACTGTGCTCTACAAAAAGTGCATTGTATCAGCACAATTTGGCTTCACACATTACATCACAAAAAGTGAACAAAAGCAGTACAGCTAAAACATTCTACTAAGTGGTGTCTCAAGTTGCTCACTATTGCTTTTTCCCTGTCTTTCCCCTTCTTCTTCCATTACTTTGCCTACTCTAAAATTCTGGTTACCAAGTCTTTGGGAGAGGTGCTTTTTATTTCTTTGTAGAGTAGCTGGCACAATAGATCTGTCTGATCTAAACAAGGCCTTTGAGTGATAGGCAAGGCTCATGAATAGTGATTATTGCTTCCAACCACTAGAGAACTCAGCAGTTTTTCAGAGAAGTTGACCTACTTAAATTGTATATACAGGTAGTGCTTGCAGCCTTTTATTAAATTTCTCCAGCAAACAGTCAGAGAGAGAAATGTGGAGGATACACAGCTATCCTGCAGGTCAAGATGTGTACTAAGAAATGAGAGCCTGCAATTATAGCACAGGTTTTGTACTGAGGCACTTTACTGAGAGCTTGAGGTTGTCCTTATGGGAGTTGAGGGATCAAACGGGAAGTGCCAACACTGTATCTTGTACCCAAGACAATTACTGGTTCGACAGACTAGAAGAGCTGGGAAATTCAGAGCAGGTTTACCTTGCCAAACATTGTTAATGTAATCCAGATTTAGCATAGACCCACACAGTGTGACAAGGATTTGGCTTTAGTTCAGTTTTCCTCTGACCCTTTGTCACTTATTCCATGGATTTCAGGCTCTCAGCTCATCTTCAAGGCCCTGAACCGAGCTTCCAAGATTTTTGGGAAAATTATACACAGGTCCAGATCTGGGGTTTGAAAATGCTGAGAGACAGCAAATCTACTTACAGGCTTTCAATCTGCTTTCCCCTCCTGAATCATAACAGAAGACATGGGGAAAAAAGTATAAATAACAACCAATAAAAAGTGAGACACTAAAGAACTCCCTTTCATAAATGAGTAAATTTTCAGAAAGGTAGAGATAAAAAACAAGCAAGAAAAGGAATAATCTAACACTATGTGCATACGTTACGTAAACTCAAAGGAAGGAAGAAAAGAGACAGATGTCACACTGAAAAATAAACCACTACTTATTAAAAGTGACAATACTCCTACAGAAAAATATTGCTGCCTTGCTGCAACAGACATTAGACAGTTTTCCATGAGCAAAAATAATTGTCTTGGTATTTAATGTCAACAATTTACCACCTCCTACAGAGATGTCAGCAAATACATACCCAGTCCAAAACATTTTACATATGAAAACAAGAAGCCAAGTTAGGAAAATAAATACTTGGCTGGCTGAAATGTAATGGATGAAACACTGTTGGAAAAGAGCTGTTGTTGAACCAAACTGGGTCAGGGTCTGGTGGCTACTGGGGCTACTGGTAAAAATTATGTGGTGCTGCATGCTCAGCTGCAGACCTGAGAGTGTGTTGCTAACATAAAAAGCAGGCCTACAGGGAATCAGGCCAGGTATTCACAATAATACTTTTGGTTCCATCACTTCTTTAGTGTCGAATGTTTGATTTTACAGGAGGGGAAATTTTACTGAGTTTTTGCTCATTAGCAAAAACCTGAGAGATGAAACATGGAAAAATTGTTGCATGTTTCTGAAAATCATACCTCAAAGCTGTAAGTGAGAAGCCTCTCTTGTGTATAACAGGGCTCCTGTGTTTCCATAATGTGATAAAATGTCAGACCAATCTTTCTATTTACAATAATTTGGCTCTATTAAATATGTGGAGATATGTCTGAGCATTTTTTGTCTCATTTTTGTAACAGGAAAAAATGGAAAACCACAATCAACAGCAGGAGATGGAAAATACAAATATCAGCAAGAGTACAAGCTCAGCAGAAGGGGAATTTTCTACCTTGTAAATATGCAGCTAACATATTAATCACAAGGCTACGTAGCCCTTGGTCAGGATCCAAGGATGAAAGATGCATTACTTTTGCCAACAGGGGACTCTCCAGCTCCCCGAGCCATGTATGCTACAAAAAGATGCTGAGAATGGTTTTAAGAGTAGTAAAAGGAACACAGATATAATAGATTTAGTATATAAATATGAACATCCATGGCACACACCAAGTCTTAACAGTATATATTATGGTTTACTTTCAAAAAAGTGATTAAAGTATTTAATTATGCACAGAGCATTCTTTAAAAAACCCAAGATTATTAAGTGTTGGGAACACAGTGATCTATTTTGCACACAGGCAAAATAAGATGTGAAAAATTTCCAATAACACCATAGCTTGCAGGGGAGTTTGAATTTGCTTTGACTGCACACAGTTTAAATACTGATGCTGGAAGGTCAGGCAGTGCTCTTCTAAATCTATCAGAATAAATGGAATTGCTTTGGATTTGCCCTGGATTCAGTCAAAGCAGGATCTCGTCTATGAAGTTCATCATGGTCACTTATACAAGTTAAAATGAAACTCCAAGAAGTTTTTTGTATTTTCTTCTATTTTATTATGAAATTATGTAAGATTGAAAAAAGATACAGCTAGGTTTCATTAGGGGCTACAGTTTTTAACAGAAAGGTTGTTTATTTGTATGTGTTAGAATCTCATGCTCAACTCTAATCAATTGTAATTTAATTGTAATTGCTTTTTAAGTCTCATTAAGCAGTGAAGTAAAAACAACTCTGGTCTAAAAGCTCTCCAGACTTCTGCTCAGGTCGATATCTGTTTTCCTCCAGAGGCAACACGGACAGGGGAAGAAAGTCAAACCTGTGCTTCTGCAGCCTAGAATTACTCAGCCTGTAACTTCTGGTTAGAAAGAAGAAAAGGAAGGAAGGCAGGAAGGCAGGAAGGAAGGAAGGCAGGAAGGGAGGGAGGAAGGAAGGAAGGAAGGAAGCAAGGAAGCAAGGAAGCAAGGAAGGAAGCAAGGAAGCAAGGGCTCCTACAGAGCCTTTGGCCAGTTGTTTCAGCTGAGAATAATTCTTATGCATATCCTGTTAAGTATGCCATCTATCCTAAGATCTGTCTACTGGAGCATTATAGTAATTCAGAGTAAAACATTTTAAATACATTGATCAGAGTTGGCACTAAAACTCTTTTGAAATGGATCTGGATGGCAGTGTGACATGACACCATCTGGGTTCCTCTCCTGTTTGGACATAGAGTGGGTGTATGCTTTGGCACTGACAAAATAAGAATGTCATCAGTGCAGTCCATGTTGACACTTCCCCGGTGAAGCTGATGCCAAATCTCTCTGAATGAAAACCTGGCCTCCTTGACATCAGCAGGAACTTTGCCATGAACTTCAGGATGGCATACATTTCCCTTCTATCTGGGGGTAGAATAAGCTCGAGCCTCATATCTAGAGTAATCTCAGAGGACAGAAGCATCGAGGAATGGACCAGGATACAGGTTTTCACGTGGCCCTCTGGCACAGATAAGTCAGCAAGGAGCAGTATTCTCCTGAAAATATACAAGTGTAAAGTATTTATTGGAAAGAAGCTTACTGTATAGTCTTTCTGCCAAGCAGTTCATTGTGTGCACAAGCTTGAAAATGATTGAAAATAGCCATAACTAGCTGAAATGTAAATGTTTGCATTAAAATCCTTTGTAACAGCAGGACTGGTAAGCCTACAAAACAAAAGAAGAAAAGAACAAAATGCCCTCACTCAGCATGACTGCTGACTGAATAATCTCCGAAAAAGACAAAACCAACAAATACTACAGTGTGTTCTACTTCTCCAGTTACATTTTCTATTTACTTTGGCAATAGTCACTTAACACCAATGAATTTCGACAGAGAAATGGTGATGACTAATGGAGGCAGGTGGTATACATTTGAACTTTTCAGACATCAAGCAATAATCGCTCACACAGAGCTGTGGAAAATATGATAAAAATAGAAAATCCGAATGGTCTAAAGGCCTTATATTAGAAGAAAAACGACAAAACCCACCAAAAAAAAGAAGATTCATGTGGCTTTCATTCTGGTAATAAAGCTGCAGATGTGGACTCTGAATATGTTGACAGCTAATTAGCTAAACCATGGCAGTGCAAATCGTGTGCTGCCAGGCAGTGGCTGAGAAGTCTCTTGCTGTAGCATGAGAGTTGTTAAGAGTATGTATAGCTTGAGAAGGGAACACGAGATTTGTGCTCCTTAGTGACTCCTGTTGTCATCAGGAATGCACTTTTAGCTTACGAACAAAAGCAAGGAGAAAAAGGACTTTAAAGAGGAGTGTGTTCTTACAGCATCAAACCTTAATCAGAGTGTTTAATTGCAGTCTTTGCGTGCCACACTTCGTTGAACGTATCACTTTTCATGCTGGCAGATGCACAGTGCTTTCTGCGTGAGGGTTGCAGCTGCTCAATGCCAGCCCAACAAAACTCCTTGAATATGTACAATTCTAATTCAAATAAAACCAGCAAACAGAAGCATAAATTAGAGTCTGACATCCAAGGTGGTGTTCAAAGGACAAACACCTTCTAACAGCAAAGAGTAAACATTAATAGAGATTAATTAAGTGAAGGCACAAGCCTGTGTAGAGTCCTTGCATCTAGTGGTTAGGAGGGAGCAACTAATTAAAAGGAGGAGACTGAAGGCAATCAGAATGATAATTGCCTCAATTTCAACCAAGTGAGTGGTTCCCTGTCTCTCCCGCCTGATAGCCATGATGAGGTACTCCAGAAGAAGGAGATGACAAAAGAACAGGAACTGGAATAAACCCCAAAATGGTGTCTCAGTACTGGATAAAAGAGGTATAATACAATGAGTAACACAGTGCCAGACCTTCTATTCCTCCTACCTCATGATGTAAAGACAAGGCAGTCAAGAAAAATAATGAGAAATTCAAATGTGCTCCTTTGCACATCTTAGGAAAGATAGCCCAGGGAATCTGCTAAAGCCAGGAGTCCTGACAGTATCCAGTGTGCTCGGAGAGCAGGAACAGCCAGAGAAGTCCAAATTAACGGCACCTCAACATTTATAAGGTGTATTTAAGGTCATCCTTCAGAACTGAAGCTGATGGCCGTCCTTGAGAGACAGCTGCAGTGAGACCCACGGAGGCAGCCAGTGCCTGTTTGCCTGCTTCAAGCATCTGATGCCATCTGCAGAAGGCACAGAATNTCAAACTTGTGAAGAAGAAGGAAGAAAGAAGAAGTACTAACCACCACCCTAAATCCTCCATCTTGTTTTCTGTATATATATATTACTATAGCCCAAAAACCTATAATTCCATATCTTCACCCAGTGTTATAACACACTTCTTTAATTACACACTAACAATTTCAGTGTTACTACATAGATTAGGAAGCCTTTTCCAGGGCCTCAGATCAAATGCAGTGTATTTTTGGGGATCTGTGCTTGTTAATTCTGAGAGATTAAAACTCTCAGAATCCAGGGTTCCAACAGGCAGTCAAGGAAAATAGTGAGAAATCCAAATGTACTCCTTTGCACATCTTAGAAAAGATAGCCCAGGAAATCTACTGAAGCCAGGAGTCCTGAGAGTATCCCGTGTTCTCGGAGAGTAGGAACAGCCAGAGCAGTCCAAATTAACGGCACCTCAACATTTATAAGGTGTATTTAAGGTCATCCTTCAGAACTGAAGCTGATGGCCGTCCTTGAGAGACAGCTGCAGTGAGACCCACGGAGGCAGCCAGTGCCTGTTTGCCTGCTTCAAGCATCTGATGCCATCTGCAGAAGGCACAGAATTGTTTCCATGTCAAAGCCAGGGTTAGAACCTGACCAAGGGAGGGCGGTGGTCAGATTCACTGGGATGCCACAAACACTCAGCACAGCTGCAGGATGCCCCAGGGCATCATCTGCGCCCCACATCGCTCAGGTGACGGGGAGTTCAGGAAAGGATGACAGGACATAATTTTTCTTGGACAAGCACATGCCATGGTCTCAAAGACCCCCACACAGGGCAGTGGAGTTCAGCATATCAAACCCAATCACACGCAGGGCTGTTACAATTTTAGCTGTGTTTTCAGGAAATCCAAGCACATAGAAAGCTAGCCCGAGGCCTATAAGTGAAACTGGACAGAAGTACACACTGATCCCAAGTCCAAGTAGCCTGGTATGCCCGTGTCCATGCAGGTACACACTCTGGTCCACTAAGCCTCTTATCCCTGTTTCAGCCCTCCCAGTGACAATACCCCTATGAACGTGTCAACCACAGGGCTGTGCCTGGGCAAAGACCGGGAGAGTGTGGGTTGTCATAAACGAAAACCATGCCAAGGAGCCCGCTGCAAAAGGTACAGGCAAGCACGTCAGCACCGGGGGACACTGGCCTAGGTTTCTTCACGTGTACAAATGGAGTGTCTGTGACCAGGTACAGAGTTAATCTGATAAACACAGTCAAGCTCTTTTAGAAACAAGCACTCCCAAGGAGTATAGATCAGGAGTCATTTAATTTCAGCCTAAGGTAAGGAGATAAATTAGGATCAAGCCCTTAAAAAGCCTATTTCTCTTCACACACATCAAAGAAGATTATCTAAGGTGTAAGCATCTATCACTCAGACACTCACTATTAAGTGACAAGATTCCTACTATGAGGCATCTGACTCTAACTGTATGAATCAAAAGCCTGTAATTTGCAGAAGTGGCTGCAGTGCTGAGGACTATGCACTGGTAGCTCGGTTTACCTACGAGCAGTTGCACTTAGGAATGATTACATCCTTCTGCACCATTCAGCTATATTAAAGATTAGTTAGTGAACGTGACCAACAAGAGTTTTGCAGAGAAAAGAGGTTATTAATCAAGTTGGATACTCCAACCAGTTCTCTCTATTGTGTTTCAGCTATAAGAAGGCATGTCAAGCAACAAAAGGCGGGGGAGCTGCAGACATGCCATCAGAAACTCCCAGTAATATTTACTCTACATGCCATGGCAACCAAGTTATTGTGGCTGTGTCTGCCCCTGGTGTGTGCCCTTGTTTCACAGGCTTACTTTGCCACCAGTTTTGGATTGCCAGGTCTCAGGGTCCTGCCTCCTTTCCAACCTGACCTCCCCCATCCAAATACTTGTGGGCTTCTCCTAATGAACCCATCCATCTTTGCTTGGTAACAATTCAAACAAACATGTCAGTTCTTTGAATGGGAGGAAATATCTTTAAAACATTTAGGAGTTTCAAAGCACTAGGATATCTTTTCTGAGCTAATAAATACCCAGCTGACTTAACAAAAAGAATCCTAACCCCACCAAAACCCAAAACAAACCACAAAAAAAACCCACACAAAAAATAAAAAGAGGAAAAGAGAATTTATGTATGCAGTCAGTAATGCCTCCAATTTTTGACATCTTTGGGTAAAAATGGTGTTTTATATTCTTATTTTAGTTCCAATTAAGAATTATTCTAAAATATTTTTGTGAAGTGGAAAAAGTAATACTCAAAAGAAATTTATGGAATATTTCTGTTAGGGGGGAGGCAGAAAACCATCCTTCTGTGCCTCCTGCCACATGTCACCCATAAACACGAAAAAGGTGATAACAGTTGGGAGGAGAGGCAGAGGCATTACATTTTCCAAGTCCTCTGAAAGGTCCAGTTGCGTAGATTTGGGAGGGAGTGCACTCATGACTATTTGCAGAATGCTGCCACTTGTGCTGTGAGGATTTGCCTGCCGTTTCAGAGGAGTGCATCAGTCAGAAAGCAAAGGAGAAACAGGCCTAGTGTAAATGGAATAATTTTTTTTTTTAAGGCTTCACTGGGCAAAGGCAGAAGAAAGATAGATGGCTGCTTTCAGGTGATACAGGAAGAATACTTTGCACATAAAGTCATTTGTAAAAGTTTTGTAGCAGCACTGGCTAAAGTAGTTGGATAAACAAGAATCAGGGTTTTGTTTTGAGCATGGCACAACTTTCCATGAGATTCAGGTTGTTCAGAAAAAGGGGAGTCCTAACTATAGTCACCACAATATGGATATGCACCGCAACAGGTTACTTACATTGCCAGTGAAACTTCTGTGTGGAGAATTTCCTTCTAAGAGACCTCTAATACTCTGCATTATTAAAAAGAGACGTTTTCCTCTGCAGGATGATGTGTCAACTGAAAGACACACATCTAAATACCTCTTTTCATACAAGAGTAATCTGATGGCTCAGAAGAAATTGTGGGTTTTCTGTGTCTTAAAATGCTGTAGGACTGTGGGAACTTTACTAATATATTTGAAACCATAAAGAATAAAGAAAAACTATATGAAATAATTTGCAGGCTAAAAATACCTTTTTATTATCCAGTACTTGTAGAGAGGAGGAACCTCTCATAATTATCTCATAATTATTGCTGCTGTTGTTTTTATTGCTGTTACTGCTGTATTGTTATTTCAGAGTCTATTTTAAACCACAGTCAAGGCTGAGGTTTCACTGTAATTTGTGTAAGTGATCCATAAAATCTACGTAATAGATTATTGTCACTGCAATACATCAGAGTTTGCATGGAGGGAAAGGCTCTTCTTAGTGAATGCTTTCTCAAAGGACTATGGAGGATGTTTAGGAATAAAGTGTGAGCAAGCCCCCTGCTCCCATGGCACATCTCTGTGGCTGCACAGGGGCCAGCTGGGACAGCCTGACAGGTAACACTTTCTTCTGAGATTTTTCAGTCCTTTAAAAGCTGTGTTTATTGTACAGTTGTGCTAAGGTGGAGAAATAAGGATCTTCTCTGACCATCTGAACACACCCCAAGATATTTACAACTACATTTAGTGATAGGGCACAGGGGAATGTTTTTAAACTGAAAGAGGGTAGCTTTAGATTAGATATTTTTTCACTCTGGAAAATTTCACTCGAAAATTTTCACTCTGGAAGTAGTTAGACACTGGCACAGGTTGCCCAGAGAAGTCATTGATTCCCTGTCCCTGGAAGTGTTCCAAGACCAGGCTAAATGGGGTTTTGAGCAGCCTGGTGTAGTGGAAGGTGCCTCTGCCCATGGCACAGAGGTTGGAACAGGATGATGTTTAAGGTCCCTTCTGATCCAAACCATTCTATGATTCTGTATTAAAACCTGAGATTTGTCAGAGCAGGGTCTTCTCAAGGGCTTATCATCTTCTTGTTTTGGCTATGAAATTCCTTTTCATCAATAGATATGTCTTTAGTCGGCTGCTGCCACATCAAGTCAGTGTGTGCCATGCCTCTGGTTTGAAGGGATTGTGGTAGCAAAAACGCACTGGAGCAGGGGAAAGGGAGAAATGTGCCTTTCCTTGCTGGGTGCACTGGCATCAGGAAACAACTTGGACAGCTTTGTGGAAAGGAAGAAGCTCCCAGACACTGCGGCATAAGCAGCCACTTCAGTACTAATTATTCACCCAAAAGTGTTAAGGTAAAGAACTCCTTCCATGAATCTGTTTCTCTCTATGGGAGCTAGGTCAGACCAAAGCAGAACTAAGCAAACCAAACCACTTGGCTCCTTCCTTGCTGCCAAATCTTTGATGCCAGTGCACTGAGAGTTTTGCATTCTCCAGCGGGAGGTTACAGAAAACCAAATTCCCCTCTTTCAGGGATAGGTCAGGGCTGTGGCATTGTTACAGCCTCTCAGTCTCCATGGCAAGAAAAACAAGGAGGGAAAAAGAGAAACTTGGTTCCAAAACATCATGGCTCTGATGCCAATATTTCAAATGGAAGCACATAGCAAGGCCAGTTTTATTTCATGCTCAGCCTTAGGTGACATAAAACCCTTGCCCCTGGGTCTACAAGAAGAGCTCAGCTGGTCAGACCGTGGTGCTAACAACACCAGGGTTGGGGGTTCAATCCCTCTGTGGGCCATTTACCTAAGAGCTGGACTTGATGATCCTTGTAGGTCCCTTCCAACTGAGAAAACTCTGTGAATCTGTTATATAAAATCCCAAAATCCCCGTTAATCCTCATGAACACCTCTCTGACACAGGTGAATAACATTTCCTGTTCCTGGGTGGAAAAGCTATAGTGTGGGGATTAATCCCTAACCATGCAGACAGAGTGAAGTAAGATTAAAACTGCAGGCACTTTGCCAGCATACCCATCTCTGAAGTCCAGAATCTCTGAGTTTACTTACTGCCACGAGTCCAAATATTTGCAGCTTTCGTTTAACTCCTAAGGGTGACAAATTAATCTACTGCCTGTATGATGTTTCTGAATGAGAATTTGTGTCTGTTTTATTTCCAAGCTGATACAAAGGCCTCCTTTCCCCTCTTGCCTACTAAATCCAGATTTCCCCTCCTTTTGGTATGCATCAAAGGCTGCCAGGAAGCCTTGAGACAGATTGAGAGATCTTTGGTGACTTGGTAAGGCTGGAGATCAACCTGCCCTGGAGCTGAATCCCACCTGCAGCTGCAGAGCCTCCATGGAGACAGAACATGCTCCGCCACAGCCACACAAACCTGGTCTCACCGTACTCCAAAGCACAGTAGAGAGCCCCTGGTCCTCTTCCAGCACAAACACATGCATGGCCACTAAAGGAGTTGTTCCTGCTTTCTTGGCTAACCAGGAACAGAAAAGAAAAAAAATGGAGAAGTGACAATAATTGTCCATCTGAGTTTTTTGAAAAGTTGCTCCTAACACAGCTTCAGCAAATTCATGTTGGACACACACATGTCTTTTCCAACAGAAGCAGAGAAAATATTTAGAGCACAGTCCAGTGTTCAGCTGGTATACTGGAAATGCTTGACAGACAACAGTATCACATCCTTCTGGTTTCACTGTGAGACCTTGGCAATGCTGCCGTTGTTTGAAATATTGCCTGTGTCCTAATAAAAAAGCCATAAGGAATGACTGTCCCTACTCCAGCCATTGTTAAAGATGTTTATTTTTCAGTCCCTTGGACACTATCCACAGATCAGACACCAAAAGCTCAGTGTTCACAGCTACATCCCCAGGCTCTTTTCAGGTCCTCAGCTCACATCTGTGTTTCCTTCTCATCATTAAGCCTCTTGCTTTGCTTTTCTGCCCTGGATGTCCAGGCAGTTTCTGACAGGGTAGAAACACCACGATGTCCAGTCTGATGATGAAATTCTGCTGACCTGGGAGTGTTCACATTAACTAGCAATACAGAAAATATTCAGGAAAATGACCGTGAACACATTTCTGGCAATCTGGGTAACACTACAGGCATGATGTTCACTCTTCACAAAGATGGTAAGTTGGCTATGACCCTTACAAGACCCAGAGGCAAAGAAACATGCTCAACAATGATGAAGCAAGGAAAATTAAACATATCAGCTAAGGGTTGATCAGAAAGACTTATCTTTACTTGGGAGACAGCCATCAGGAGCCAGAATTCCATGGCCCTGTGTCTTACTCTCCCTTTTTTTCCCCATGTTCACATGGGACAAACAAGGCTATAATCAGCAATAAAGTTTTGCTCTGTTTGAAACCCGGGTAGACCAGACATCAGATATAGTTGCCATTGACACCTGAATTGTAATAAATTCTGAGCAAAAACCTGATCCAAGAAAGAGTTGACAGCAAATGAAGGGAAGGGCAAAGAATCCCAATCCTTGTATTTGCTGGCAGCTGAAAAGGCAGCAGACGTCTTCATAAAACAGCTTTGCCCCTCCCGGGCTGACACGGTGCTGTCAGATTGAAAGGGCACGAACGCCAACTGTGCTGCCTGACATGCTTCAGCAGGGAGAAATGCTGCAGCCTGTGTTTGGCAGCGTGATCTTCTGTCAGAGAATTTCATAGCCTTGGGGTGCAATTACCAAAAGCTCTGGCGCCTGCCGAGTTCAATCTGTGCTTTGGTACGATCGATGGGTGGGTACCCCAGGAGCACCCAGCAAAGGACAGGAGGATGACAGCATGTGGCAACCATCCCGCCCCATGCAGAGGCAGCACTGGGACATGGACATGGCGCAGGGAACATGGAGCAGGCCATGGGAGCAGTGAGGCAGGTTCAGCCCAGGTGGCTGCTAAACCTCACCAGCTGTGTGCACAACTGGGACAGAGGGAATGAATAATGAATGCATGCAATAAGGCCAGCTTGAAGGTACAAGAGGAATGAGAGGGCAGAATGGGGTCTGACAATCTTCCAAGGGGAAGGGGTTTTAATCTGTGGGTTTTGTTTTATTTGAAGGCCTCCGATCCTCCGTTGAGAAACAGATAAGGGATCTGCAAGGTTTCACACAGGCAGTGTGCACGTGAAGCCAGTTGTCATCCCATCCGTCTGTACTGGTTTTGGCAGGAATAAAGTTAATTTTCTTATTAGTAGCTGGTACAGTGCTGAGTTTTGGGTTTAGTGTGAGTATAAGGTTGATACACTGATGTTTTGGTTGTTGCTGAGCAGTGCTCACCCTGAGCCAAGGACATCTCAGTCTCATGCTCTGCCATGGGCAGGTGCACGAGAGCCTGGGAGGGGGCATGGACAGGGCAGGTGACCCAAACTCGCCAGAGGGATGTTCCATGGACAGGGCAGGTGACCCAAACTCGCAAGAGAGATGTTCCACACCATAGAATGTCATGCCCAGTATATGAACTGGGGGAGCTGTCTGGAAGGGGTTGACTGCTGCTGACTGGGCGTAGGTGAGCAGGCGGCAAGCAATTTCACTGTACATTACTTGTCTTTTGGGGTTTAATCCTTTCTCTTTCTCTCTCTCCTTATCATCATCATCGTCAACATCATCATAATCATCGTTATCATACTTCATTTCAATTACTAAACTCTTCTTACCTCAAGGCATGAGTTTTACCTTTTTCCAATTCTCCTCCCCATCCCATCAGGGTGGGGGCAGTTGAGTGAGCGGGCAGCTGGTGGCACCTGGTTAAACCACAGCACCATGCCAGCTGCTGGGATCACAGGTTTGGTTCCTGCTGCCCACCAGTGGAGTGAACAAGTTTTGAAGTGAGAGCTGTGCTTGCCCTAAACTGGGATATCACTGAGTTGTAGCTACAGCATGAGGCTTGTCAAAGGATCTCTGCTTTAAGCTGGTCAGATGCAGCTGACCCACTGAGGTCCTAACAGCTAAGTTGGCTTTTTGCATGTGCAAGGACTCCCGGGAAGACGTGGAGACAACGCTGTGAATGAGACTTGGCTTTCTTTTACATCCTGCAAGGAGGACTCAGGATAAAGATAATTCCACTCTGTCTTGTGTTCAGGTTCTGAGTTCCACTGTGCACAGTTCTAGGCTTGCTTAAAAGCACTCAGCTAATAACATATTGGAATACATGTCAGATATTTTTAAATCTGAGAGTCTGGGAAATAGATGCAAAATAAAAATAAGAAAAACCCCAAACATGTAGTTCAGTTTTCTTGCTTATGAAATCTCAGTGGAATATTTTTCTCTGTAGTCTATGAAGAGAATAAACATGGGCACAACTGATGATCTTTTTTTTTTTAGACTTCCTTTACTGAAAAAATCCTGCACCAATGAGTGATGTTACTAAATATGAATGCTGATCTCTACAGTGGCCACATTAACAGATTGCTAAGTTTTATGAGGCAAATGTGTCTGCACAGTGCTGCAAAGAGCAGAAGATAATGAAAACTTTGGAATCAGATAGAGGTGACCAGCAGGACCATGAGTCAGTAGTCACAGTACACGGAGTCAAAGCCAGCACAATCTGGAGGAACCAAAACAAACTGCAGTATTTTTGGAAAGGAAAGGCTGGCATGCATAGCTTTACCTGGGCAACATGAAATGCAGCAGATGGGAAGATCCTGAGGGGGAGAGAAACTCAAAGGTGGGAAATTAAGCCTCACAGTCCTTGGCAGTCAGCCAGGAAGTTGAGAAAACTCAACTGAAACTGTACAACAATGGCAGCAGCTTCCCTCCTGCCCCAAACGCACGCTCTGAATGCGTGCCCCGAGCCAATGAAGCAATGTGCAAAGACACAAGGGACCAGATTCAGTGGACCAGTAGCTGCATGTTTTTCACAGAACTTGCTGGGGGCTGTGGCACACAGCCAGCCTTCTCTGCTTTGGCACTGGAAAGCTTCCTCCCATGAGGAGTTCTGCTCAGACTCAGACTATCCACACAAGTTGCCAGCAGATAGCCAGAATGATCCTTGCACAGCTGACAGGTTGTTTGCAGGACAAAGCTGCTGGTTTAGAGGAGCCAGTTTTGTCTTACAGCTTCTGGAAGGCATTAGATGTGAGTGATTGGCTATTTCTACACTTGGCCATTCTCTCAGCTGGCTTCCTCAGCCAGGAAAAGCTGAGATCTAAGCTAAAAGCTAACCTTTGTTGAGAATGGGAAGGGAAGAGTTGCAGAACCAGGGGAGCCATGAGGGTTCAGGGATGAGCAAAACATAAATGCACGTAGAACACACCTGAGTCAGATATTGAAAACTGGAGTCCTGGGAAGGGAAGATGGGTAGCACAGTGTCCATCCCTGGCAGGCATCCAAAGCATCCAAGACAGTCAGCTTGCTCACTGTGGCTTTGACCAGTGAAATGACAATGGTAGTGAAAACAGACAGTCACCAGAGTCGCCTGCTCCCCTGAATCAGCTTGCTTCAGTTTCTTCCCTGTACACTGAGCTGAGGGCAAGGAACTCAATCAAAATTACTGTGGAGAGCAAATCAAGAAAAGGGTAGAACAAACTGACTGAGGGGAAGAAAGTTATTTACATGCAAATCAATGTAGATAAGTCAGGGGGCAAGGGAAATCTGAGCTTAATTCATTTAACAGTGTGGAGATGTGCGGACCAGAGCTGACAAGAATTTAAACAAAGATAATGCCCATGTGTTATGTGTGTTTGTGTGCTTCACATGGCAACAGGGGACAGTGAAAGAATATATATCCTTGTGGGCTGTAACATTTGCTAAAATAACTTTTCTTAACACCTTTGAATGAAGCCTCCTGCACACGCAGGCATTCTGCCAGTCCATCCAAAACTCCAGTTCACAGAATCAGAAAAATGTCCAGCAGATTTCTTAGAAGGCAGGTTTATGGTAACTACTTCCAGTTAAGAGCACTTAAGCTGTATTTATTTGCTAAGTAATGTTGACTTCCTGATTTTTATGTGAAAGAGTTTTTGTTTCAAAGGCAAACCATAAAAGTATATTCCCCAGCCTCTCTTCTCAGCAACCTAAGCAATACAGTACTCCAAACCCATCATTGGCTGAGGTGGGGATATTTTTTCTGAAACCTGCTGTTAAAATATTGGCAGCACAAGTCTGCTTTAACATCACTGATTCCAAACAAAATGAGACACAGACATGAGAAGATTAAAAGACTAAAAACAGGAGCATATTTTGATTTCCCAGAGAATACAAGATATGCAAGAGTTGTGTTTGCAGAGGACTGGCAGGATGAGGATTTGCCAAACCAGGAACAGCTGTCATAGCAACCACATTCAGGAAGAGAAGTGGTGTCAAGTCAGATGTCACCTGGAAGGAAACTTCCCTGCTCAGAGGAACGTTGCAGTAGAAGAAAAACTTTGGAAGCTGTTGGTCAAGGCACACACATAAAACCTGGAAGATGCAGGTGAAGACCCCACCAGAAAGCAGTGATGCTTCATGGGAAAGGAAATTGTTTGATAAAGCCTGGTTCATAGGTCTGGCTCTGCCTTTGGCTTGCACAGGCAGCTCTTGGCAATATTACATGCGTGTCTGCTTCAATTTCCCTGTCTCTCAAATGGGGAGAGCCACTAGGCATCTGCTCAAAGTCCACTGACACCTGCCAAATTCTGCATATGCTGACATAAGTGCCAAGAAAGATGCTTAATCTTCATTAATGACATTTATTCAGTGGGCTCCTTTGCCTCCCTTGTGGGGTCCTTTTGCAAGGTCCCACGGCGTAGTGACGCTAGGAGCTGCTCAGCAAAGTTGGTTGCCTTGCTGCATGTCCTCTGTTCTCTGTGTGAAGGCGTAGGGCTTTTCTAGAGCCCTGGTAGAGTTGCTTTCAGCATGGACTGCCTGGGCTAGGTGAGACAAAAGGAAAGCCGTAGTGAACCAAACCCACCAGGGTCCCATGCCCTGGAAGGGAGCAGGGCAGGAGCTGGGTGGCTCTGGTGACACATGTTGCAGTAAAGAGGGTGGCATCATGCTCACCAGATGGGAGACAGCATCCAGTAGGTACACCTGGCTACCTTGGGGCCAAAACCATCCCCAGATCAGCCTGCCTCTCTAGCTCCAGCCATGCGAGGTCTCACGTTTGTGCACATTTCCCTGACCATGCTTGTAAGGGCTGTGTAGATCCTGATACCCCGGGGGTTGTATCAGCCTGTGCTCACTTTCAGTTTGTCATGCTCTGGTCCTCTTGGAATGCCAAGGCTAGTTTATCTCAATTCTCAGAGCGTACATGCCCAAGGCCATGAGCCACTGCTCAGAGAAGTCTCAATATTGTTCATTTAGTGGTTTTAATTTAGCATAGCTGAGTGTATAAGATATACTGATATGAGAAATCTGTTGCTTCCCTCTAAATTCAGCCCTTTTGTGCTGAACTGTAGGATGCTAAGAATAAGTGGGTACTTTGCCAGCAGCAGTAACACTTCAGAAGGCAGTCCAATTTTCTTCTTGCCTCCCTCAGGTTGCTCCTCCATCGCTAAAGCTCCCCTGCATGTCCCTTCATCATTCAGCTATTTTTAAATGCCCCTTCTCCACAGGCAGTTGATCCAAAAATCAAACAAAGCTATGGAATCTCCTAGTGTTATGGAGATTTTTGGAGGTTTAGTCCTGAACTGTGATCAGACAACAGTTGAGAATTCCTTGACTTTTTTCATTAGACAAGGCTCACAAGACAGAGCCCATGCTGTGCCTGTAATCCAAAGTCTCCTTAAGAAACCTCAAGTTCTGTCAAGTCCCAGAAAAGAAACATCCTCAGGCCTTAGGAATAATAATGCAATGGGGCCTATCATCCAAAAGCCAGCTTTCCTATTCTGTGCAAAAAGCGTAGGTTTCTACCAGATTCTAGTTTTTATATTGGTAAAGTCAACAGCTACATCCTCAAAGCATTGCAGGAGCATACTTAACATGTTTGTGGCTATTTTCTGTTTAACTTGTACTAATTTTTGATACTGGAGTGTACTAAGAAGCCAAGAGATAAAAGGGAACTGACATAGCTGACAATGTGGGAAAGTCATTACTATATCCTTCAGCTACTTGAGGTGACATTGTTTCCCTACAAAACAAATTGCTTATCACGGATTCCATTGCTCAGGAGACAGTAAACAGTTGCCACAACGCATGCCTCTTAGGCACTAAAAGGGTCTTCAGGACATTTGTCAGCCTCACTTGATTTTTGGAGGGAGGGATCTTTTTTTATACAATTAAACCTGAGCAATATAGGAGTGTTTCTTTTTCCTTTTTTAACTCATTAAGAAAACAAAGGTGGCTGTAGATACTGGTGGTGATTCAGAAAACTGAATTAGTAAGGAGATTGGTGAGAGGTAAACAGATGCAAAGCTAGAGGGAAGTAGGCAGGAAAAAAAGTAGTGCTAATATGGAAAATGTTTTCTCCCTATTGGGAGGATGACCTCTTTTCGTGGTGTCCTGAAGCTCAGCTGGTAGTCAGGGCAGTTAGGTTGGCAGTCAGAGTCCAAGGCTATCACCTTTCCAGCTTAGCTGCTGTAAGAAATGCTGTCTAAGGTGTGCAGAAAAGTTATCAATTGCTTTTCTCATTTGCTCCTCTTACACGTTCAGTGGTCTACAGTCATCGGGTGTCAGGTACCCTGGCCTGTCTTTGAGCCCATGATGTAAAGGAGAAAAAGATGATTTCCAGTTTACTACCGCTCCTGAGATCTCTCCCCATCCACAGTGCCACAGCTGGTTAAAGTATCAGCATGAGGGAGCAATACCTGTGCTACTTAAAACACTGGGCAGCTTAAAACCACCTGTCCCAGAAGCTGGGTTGTGAATTGCTGCATAGCTTGAGCAATGTATTCAGGGTCTGTCAGCACCTCCACTCTCCATTGCCATGAAAGGAAATAAATGTTCAGATTGACTGAAATGGCTCCAAGCAGCTCAGAACATTTTGTAATTGTGCTGAGGCAGCTCGGAATGGTCCTGCTGTCTGAGAGGCAATGAGAAAGGAACAGCAGCCTTTGCTTCTAAGTACATTTACTTCTTGACTGTTGAAATCATCTGTCTGAACAAGGTTCAGGCAGCAGTGTTTCCTAATTATGTAGACCAGTGAAGTACCCAGCACTGAGTGCTGCATTCACAGGAGTTTTACTGTGGCCCCCAAAGGAAGCTGCATATGAAATAGGCTGCTGAATCTTTTGTAAAAGGCATTTGACTTTTTTTAAAAAAACAGTCCTGAAATGTCCAGGTATGGAGTGACAGTATACCAGTGAATACAGTGGCTTCCACCAGGAAGATCAATGTCTTGAAGGAGTAAAAAATGGAAATGAAGGATTAATGGAGAAGTGCAAGGCTTAATAAACATTTAATTAGACCTCAATCTTCCTAATATTGGATAAACTGGAAACAAAACCACGTCTATTACCTGGAACAGAAGTTACTGAAAAACTGAGTATCAACAATCTGCTGATAAACGTTTGGAATTTCTATACCAGTTATTTTCATTCAAGTGCCTAAGTTTTCATATTAACATTGCTTAAAAACAAATTTTCAGCTTATATTACTTGCTGACAGCTATCATTTTTCAGCAGTTTCTATCTAGTCATCTGTTAGGTCTCTGATTGCTGGTTTGATAGCTGCAAGTTAAGCATAGCTACACTACAAGTCACAGGTCACACAAAATCAGCTCCTGGAAAGGTATGCTTCAGTGATCTGGCTCCATTAGCTAAAATATCTTTCGGATCCTCCTTGAGAGTCAGGCTGGCCCAGAAAGCTGCTCTATAATTCACATTCCTTGATATTGACAGTATGAGCAGGCATAACAACGTACAGACAGAGGAGCCGTGAAACTGCTCACCAGTACATGACAAAACCAGAGTAACCCTTCTGAGAGAGGTGAATACCACTGCTACACACTGACAGCAAATGCAGACTGATTAATATTTCATTGCAGAGCTAAACATTTGATGTGATTCCTCTTTGAAATGTCACTGCACATTTGGGCATGGCTGGCTTTACTTTCTACATGCTACTTCTAAAAAGTTAACTTCTTCCCTCTTACCACACATGGGTCTGTTGTCCATGGACTCTCCTGGTACTGTTGTCCCAGGACTTTTAAGAAAATAGAATAGGTATTAGTGATGATGACTACTACTAGGTCAGTGTTGTTCAATGGTCTCCAAGAGAGTGGGGTGTAAGAACTGCTCTGGAAGTGAAACACTTAATCTTTTGGTAACGGATTATCCCAAAACAAGGTACTCTGATCAGTCACTGAGAAAACTTGAAACCTTCCAGAAGTGACAGCCATGCCCTGCAGCAGCAAGCTGTAGCAGAGGTCTGGAGACTGTGATATGGGGAACAGCAGCGGGTACCCTGCTCACAAGCATGCCTTTGAGTAGAGGCACTTCCTGTGGTGGCTGGAAGGCACACGGCCCTGCTCAAGCCAACATGCAGCACAGTGTGAAGCAGATTCTGTGAGCTCTGATTTTAGCCAGAGAGAGAGGCAGGTGTAGTAAGGCACTCTAATGTCTTTTTAATTTCTGTGAGCACCATAATTAGGTATTAATCCCAGAAGTATAGAAAACAAATGATATGTTGACAGCTACTTGAAAACAAATATCTCACATTGCAATTCTTAATATAGCCACACAGCCCCAGGCAAGAAGCACTTCATCATTTCAAATGTACCATCCTAATTATAGCTTGTGTTTTAACTGAGATCTCCTTTCTCCATTTCCCTACCAAAAGATACCACCACTGAGTGAAAGAAAGTGCTTTACTCTTGTTGTAAAGTGGAGTTACTTTACTTTAGGATAGGACTTAGGCCCTACTGATAAATTGGGAATTATTTTTCCTAGGTGCTGGTCAAATAGAAAGTTCACTGATAGTGTTGTTGGTATAATATGGAAGAAAATAATCCAAATGCTTCATATGGAGAGTTACTGAGCTACAGTGAGTCACAGGTGTGGAGCATCTACTACCACCCTGTAGCAGGGTCGTCAGTAAACACTCCCAGTACAAGGCTGTGTTTCTACTTTCTATTCTTTATCATTTCCATTTGGCAGTAGAAAGAGTCCCTGTGGACCCACCCAGCCTGCTAATATCAGCGAAGAACTTCAGCCTGACATTAATAGCAGATTTTGCCTTATATCCTTTGAAAAGTTCATTATGTTTGTTAATCCACTCTGCACTTTCTTCCTCTGGAACAGGCAAGATAAGGATGCACAGCTGGCTTGCTTTGCAAAAAAGTGCTTTATTATCCACATCCAGCAGTTTGTTTATCTGAAAAATAAACACAAAACATTATTTTATTATGAGCTTCTGACCTTTGAAGACATTACTCCTAAATAAATACTAATTGCCAATATTACGTGCCACATAGATTTTGCTTTTGTAGAATCTTGTTTTAGTTAATTCTCAGATCACAAGAAACATTTAGGTAAGTACAAAACCAAGAAAGATATAGGGATTTTTTTTTAATATAAAATGTGTGTCTGTGTATGTTTGTATTTTTTCCATAGGGAAAAACATGGACGCTTTACCAAAACATAATATAAAGCCAGATAAAGAATAGCTACTGCATTTTTCCCATTGAATCCATGCCTGAGGTAAGTCAGTGGACTATTTGCCATAGGCTTCTATAATTTTTGGACCAGGGTTATGAACTTTGGTCCAAGCCTATTGGAATGACTGAAATCCTTAACAGAAAACAAAGTATTCACATGAACAGCTTGCTTTCCCTTTAGCAGCTACCACGCCTGCAAAAGCCCAAGTGGTCACATCTGGCAGAGGTTTAGGGAACAAGATAAAATTCTTGGGCTTAGAGGCAGAGTAATTTGTAGAAAATCACCCACTCCTGTGTAGAAATTGGCTGCCCATTACTTGATGAAATACTCCGTTCTTTGGTCATGAGCTGGAGCAGAAGTGCTTTACAGCATGACTCTGTCTACAAGCCAAACAACTGTACTTTATTTCTTTATTAAGTGTACTTAAATATTGATTTTGCTGGGTGGTATGAGGATAATCAAAGCTACCTGTAGCTCCTGGAGAATGAAAAGAGGATGAAAATATTCATGCATGCAGAGCAGGGCTGCATGCAGTTTTCAAATGCTCATGGAGCACACGGAACACCTTGCCTTCTGTCCTGGAGCTGGGGCTGGTGCAGTGGTCTCACACAAGGGCTGCTGCAGGAGCTGTGCACGGGCATTGCCCCATGCCCCAGGTGGGACTGCCCCTGAGGGGGACAAGCTAGATGGGAGCACTCTCTGTCCTTAATGTGTTCTCTTGGGAAGCCAGGCACTGGGGTCCATGTGTGTCCCATAAGAAAAATGTCTGTAAAATTACCTGAGTGGCCACAGACTCACAGACTCACTCCTTGGGCTGCCAAGTCTTCCTGCAGACAGGAGCATTCCATGGTGACAGCAAACTTTCCTCCCATCCCCAAGGCAGGAGCAGCTTTTGGCCTGCTAACATAGACTTGCATTTGGTTCAGGCTTCAGGTGAGGTGGGGCTTTTCTGTGCTCTAGCGTTGCCTTGCCATTGCCACACTAAGCTGAACTGATTTATCACCACTGGGGAGACGATCAGCCTTGATGCACGTTTAGAGATGATTGTGCATCTGGTGATGGTCAGTATGGGCCACAGCACCTGCTGAGGGGCTATTTGAGGGTCATGAGATGTCTCTGTGTGATGGAAGGTGCTTAAAGCAGAGTAACTTATAGTTCATTTGCTCTTAGGCAGCCAGGAAATCAGGCAGCAATGTGCTGGGCCCTAGTGACATAGATATATATAATGAAGCTGTGCCATATGTTCCTTTCAGAATTCCTATCATTTTCCATTTACCTAATTTAATATGCTTGGCATAACATAGAATATACACCTAACATACTGACATTCACAGCAGATACTTCTAGCAGACTAAAAGGTCTCAAAATTGTCCACAGAAGGAGTCAGAGCCTGTCTTTGCTCAGCTAAAATATCCATACAAATTTCAATGAACAATTTGTTTCTTGGTGAGGAACATGAAAAAAGACCACCTATTTATATTTTAGCCTAATAACCATCCCTCCTGTCACTAAGACAAGTGAGCTTAAAACGGTTTCAAAATTTTCCTTATTTTCTCTGATCCATCATTATTTAAAGAAAAATAATAAAAACACTTAATACTCAAAAGCATATATTTAAAATCCTGTCTGCTTAAGGGATTACACTTAAATGTCACTTCTAAAAAAAGACATATCTAATTTCACCATTGTCTCTCTGAAAGGTTAAGTATGTAGAACAAAATTAATGCTTATGTTGATGTACAGATTACCTGTCTTGTCATTCAGTTTGATATTTTTCACAGACTATTTCAATGAATGACAGATAAATTGCAGTTACAACTGATTTCTGGATTTTCCCTCAAGAAAAAGGAAATAGAGGGGTTAAACCACCTCAGGAGCTATAATTTCAAAACATTTTTAAAGGCTGGGGATTTTTGTCATAGACAGATGTTTGTGTTTTGGGGAGAGAGCAAACTCTGTGGCACATGGTGAAAATTTTTTTGTTAATATGTAAGCAATGACTTTTTTGATAGAAATAGCTTAATGCTCTCTCAAACTCCAGACAGGCCTTCACATGCCTCATATTTATGCAGATATGACTGACTTAATGCTTGAATGACACAATTTGCATTTTCCCTCTCAGGAAATACTGTGTTAGAGCTCAGGACTAGAGTCTTGGCAGCGCACACTAAGCTGCATAGGGGAAGTCCCCAGCTCTCTGGGATTTGGGTGGGGGAATGTGTTCTCCTGCAGTCATTCCCAAAGACTAAACTTATGTAAATAAAGTTGCATCAAGTTCTTATACCTCCACTTGCCCCACTCAAGCTTATTTATGAAGTACATTTCCAGTCAGATTATATTTATTCAGAACAAGCTGTTCCTGACCCACCATGGTGTAATGAACGGATTTGTGACCGAGGGAAGAGCAGTGGCTGTTTCCATGGATTTTAGCAAGGCTTTTGACACAGGCTCCCAGGTTTTTTGCACCAAGTTTGGGCTGATATGGTCTGGATGGGGAGGTAAAAGTCTGATTAGGTGACAAGGCTGTGAGGGTCATGTTTCCTGGTCGGACCTGGATGCCTGTAGTGAGTGGGGTACTCAGATGTCTGTTCTGGAACCTGTCCTGTCCAATGGCTTTACCAGTGGAGGAGCGTGCTCTCAGCAAGCTTTCAGATGACACCAAGCTGGGGGATCAGTCTATATACTGAGGTGTAGGGCTGCCAGCCATAGGGACTGAGACACTGGAGGAATGGCAGAGCAGGGAACTTATGAAATTCAACCAGGACAAATTCCAAGTCTTGCACAAGTGAAGGAAGCCCTGCAGGGATGTAGGCCAGGACTTACTGAGCCAGGTGAAAAGATGTGGGGGGGACACAACAAGCCAAGAGCAGCCACCCAGCACCCATGGGGAGGTGGCAGGAGATGGAGATGAGCTCTTCTCAGTTATTCTTGGTGGGAGGATGAGAGACAGTCATCATTAATTGAAAAAATAGATCAGTTATTAGGAAAACTCGTTCCCTATTGGGACAGTCAGGCAGCGGCACAGGCTTCCCAGAGATGCTGTGCATCCCCATCCTTGGAGGTTTTCAAAATTGGGTGAGATAAACTCCTAAGCAACCTGTTGTAGCCTTATGCTTGACCCTGCCTTCGGAAGGGGGTTGGACCACAGATCTTCCGAGGTTGTTTCCCACCTGAATTATCCTGTGGTCCTAAACCAGCTTCTGATAATGAACAGTAGTCTGCTATTACAGGATTTGTTCCTACATATTTATAGCTCCTGTATTAGCTGGGAGTGGCCGATCAAACTTGAAGATCTCGGAGTGTTTTTTGGAAGTGGACTAAGACCTCTGACATGTGCGTTGACAGTGAGCTCCAGAACACTGGCTGGTCTGGAACACAGGAAGTGTATAATCACCCAAAGAATGAGATTTTGCAATAAATTTCCAAATGTATTTGTTGGGGGAAAACTGCTTAAATAGTTCTAAAATACAGCTTGATAAATTTATGGATGGGATTATGGGATATGATTGCCAGCAAGGGCAAGGAAAGAATTCAGTGACCTAGGAGTGTGTGCAAGCTTACCTCTTTTGTTTAGACAAAGGCAAGACCAAGCTCCTCATCTTAAAGAATAAATAAATGGAAAATTAAACATGGTAAATATTGTAAATATTTCATTGACACTTCATACTGTGAAATCAAAAACAATCTTTTGTCAGTTCAAAGTTATTAGAGTTTGTAGCTGTGAGGCTTGATAACCATGATAATAAATGGTATTTATATTCTAGTGCAAAATGGATATCAGAACCAAAATGCACAAATATGGACAAACCTAATTAAGCTGTGATTGGTTTATTCATATCACAGCAGCTGAAGGCTATATGATAAACAGCTTCAAAGCAGGTGCAGCATATGTCATTGGCTTGATTATTAAAAATTGACATTTTATTCAAGCCCAAATTAAAAAAAGGAGATTGTATACAAATTCAGTCATGCTATAATGGTATTGCATCGCAACAAAACCCTAATTTTCTTCATGAAGTAATTACATAGTTCCAGTTTGTCATGATAAATCAAGCCTGAAGCCAAGCACAGGAAGATCTAAAAAAAGTCAAAGTGCTCTTCATGATGCATGGTCCAGGATATAACCTTGTGAGAGTCAAATGTGGAATAGTAACACATATATTTATAGCCAGGTCACAGAAACTTTTTATAGCCAACCACAGTTTCAGTGGAAGGAAAGGCATGTTTCCACAGTAATGCACTGTACAAAGGCAGCATTTTTCTGTTGAGATACACCTGCCAAAGATCTGACTGCAGTCAGGGGAGCCACAGTCAAAGCTGTGTTTGTATCTCCTTCAGTTTTAATAAAGCAGCAATCCACAACCCTAACAGGCACATTTCACACTTACTGTGAGGATATGTGGGGTGCTGCTGACCTCCCTCAGCGGGCTTGGGTATAGTCCTGAGTGGTCACAAGAAGGGATGAGCCCTAAAACCTGGAATCTGGAGGGAAGAGCTGCATGTCGTGCTGCTGCTGGTGCCACTGGAAGAGGGTGCAGGGAGGCAAATCCCCACGGCATGGTTGGTGTGCTCCTCAGCAGAAGTGCAGTCAGGTGAGATGGGGCTATTATGGGCTAATCTGGGAGCTGCAAGGTATAATTTTGTTTTCACTGCACCATAAAGCAAATAAATAGTGCTTAGCCTATAATGAAACTCAATAAAATTCTGTTGAGAGATATCAGGATTGATCACTGTAAGCTGACATTGTTATTTCCACATTCCTCCAAAAATCTGCCCAGTGCAACGTACAAAGCACTGGCATGATGCCAGATTTGTTCAGCTCTTAGGTGTTATTAACCACTAGAATTGCAACTGGAACATAGATGGTAACTTAAATATATATTAACAGAAATATGATATTGGGAAAACAGGACCAGAAAAACAAATGTGAAAGGGAATAACATTAGTTAATGTTATGATTGAAAACACCTTACAAGTTCCATGAATTAAGTTTACATTGCTTTACATAAAGAAAATAAAAGATTGATTTTTAAAGGTTATTTAATGTACAGTGCCAGTGTCCTGTGTAGAGAATGCTGCCTGGTAGGTATTTGATCAGAGTTACTGGTATTAAGGAAGTAAAGGCTTATTTCAGTTGGCTAAACTGGGATATACAGTTGTGTGTGAAATTCTGAGTCCGCAGCAACCAGGACAAAATCGGGAAGATCTTGCTGAAATCTTCCAGGACACCTGACAGCAGCAGGCAAAAATGTGGAATATGCCAGAATGTCTCCAGTGGCAGTAGATGTCTATCCTGAGGCAGTATAACTGAACCCTAAACATGTGTGTGTTTTACAGGGTAAAAGGATACAGCATGGTTATAAAAGTCATGAGTACTTCTGAGAATTTTTCCAGTGGGGATTTGGGAAGGAACTGTTTCATCTACTGGCACAACCATGCATTGCAAGTATTGATCAAGGAAGAATTTATTTACAGAGATTTTTCAAATACAAACATAAAATAGCACATATTATATATATATATTTTACAAAAATGAATATTGAAATAATAAACATGGTACAGCACAAGACAACATCAATGAGCTAAACATAACAGCAACAGAAATCTATGTCTGGAAGAAGTTTGCTGTTAGTCATACATAACCAACAGAGCTCTACCAGTACTGTGAGTGGAATTTCCAATGGACGGGAAAACGTCCATTTACTGCATTTCATAAAAGTACTAAAGGAAGGGTACATATGCCAAGTAATTATGTTGCATTTTGTAATAATGCTGAAAACACAGAGGTTTAATAAAAGTTATATAGGGCTGAATAAGCAGTGGATAAATGTTTGGGGAAGAAAATTGTGTAGAGATTATACAAAATACTGATAAAGTGGCTTATTGGTCCTTTTTATTAAGTTTAATGTATAGATTAAAAAGTGTTGCAACACCGAGTCTTAAACCACCAGAGAGAAGTAAAAAAAAGGAGAGGGGGGAAAAAAAAAAGGAAAAGAAAGAAGAATCGCACCAAAAAAAAAAGTTTCCTCTCTACTTATTTTGTGCCATGGTCAACATCTGTGCGTGCATGTGTGCTTTCGGGAGCGCCGCACTGAGGGGCTGCCGGCCGCCACCCCAGCACGTGGGCACTGCTGCCCCTCACCAGCCTGCCCAGTAATTGGTGCATGCAGAATTTCACCATTTGCCAAAGAAGAGTCTTCCTTGCGTGTATTTTTGTGGAGCAGACCCTGAGCAGGCTCGAGTGGGAGAGCCCCACCCAGCCCAGCCGGGTGGCTTTGCACCACCCTCCATGATGCCACCCTGGGCCGCCCGCCGTCCTGCTCCTGAGAGAAAGCACTTTAAAATTCCTTGTCCGTCGTTGTCGTCCAGCAGACCTGGGCGAGCCTGGCAGGGCCAGTGCCCCGGGCCGCCTCAGTAGGGGTATTGCTTCTGCTTCTTGCCCGAGAAGCAGGCGAGCCAGGTGCACACCAGCATGGCGGCCGCCGCGCCGCCGCCCGTGCAGTAGTAGGCCCAGCCGATGTGGCAGGTCCCTGCAAGGCAAACAGCGGGACACGGCGTTAGACGCAGGGGAAGCGCCGCCACCGCCACCACCCTCCCTTCTGCCTGCCCAGGAAAACACTTCTCTGAGATCTCGGCCCACTTGTATGCCCACCTCGGACAGGGAGCACGGGGTGTAATTCAGGCTCTGCCACTGCAACAGTGGGGCTTGAACCTGGACGTGGCTGAGAACTGCTGGGTGACCATAACCCAGGGCTTGGGAGAGCTGCTCACATCTCCCTCACACAGGCATTGAACCTGACCATCCACAAAGGAGCCTGGTGTCAGGGGATTGCCTGCATGGGGGCTGCTGTGGGAATGGAAGCATAGAGCCCAGAAATAAAAATACAGACAAATTTCCCTATCCCCACACAAGCTCACAACCCATTACTGCAAACTTCAGTGATCTTCTGTCTAATGAGTGTCACAATATGGCTTTGAATCCATTTAAAGGCTTCAGCATCTTTATACAGTCAAACTCATCACTAGTAAATGCTGCTGGGGAATCCCACAGTGGACCATAAAGTGATTACTTCCCTTTCAGGCGCTGTGCCTGCAGTAGGGGAGGAGATCAGGAAAACAGCAGCTGCAGCAGGGAGGAAGCCTCTTTAGAGATCTCCAAAAGCAAGGAGATGGCTGCTGCTACTCCACAGGATTTTAACCCATCTCAAAGCAATTTTCACTTGGGTTGCATCATCTTTGTCTTTTTTGAGTGCTTGGGACTTGTTACCACTGAGGTTCTTCCCGTGTTGTTGACACCTCGGGTGATACCACCCTGCTTGGAGCAGTGAGTACTCTCAGTAAAGCATAAGCAGCAATGCAACACTTCCTTCCCAACCTTCCCAAAATCAGCAGAAACCATTCTTCCCTTCAGAGAGCAGAAGGTATCAACAGAGTTTTCACGTAGAAATACGTGACATGTTGATATTCTGTCACAACGGCATCCCCGAGGCCTAGGCTTCAGGTTCAGGCAATTATCAACTCAGCTAATCCTGCCTTAGGCACAAGAAACACAAAGTGTCTGTTCTGCTTAACATGTCCGAGGCATTCACATGCCTCAAGGCAGACAGCATTGCCACTGACTGTCTGCAGGATATTGTCTGGCAGGCTTTGTAAGGAGACATTAGTGGGATGCAACACTTATGGTCCTGGTCACTTTGAAGATCTCAGGCTGACACCACAGCAGGAAGCATAACACTTGTGTCATTTTTTTCTTCATAACCCTCCAACATTTTTATTTAAAAAATGTCCAGTGAAACAAAGATCCTGATGTGACCAAGAGGACTTGAGGAACTGTGTGGCCTCAGCTCGAGCTCACTAGCCTCTGTCCTTAATGTGCTGGAGCAGACAGAGAGATTTACTTGGTTTTGTCATCTAGTTGTGCTCTGAAGAAAACACCATTCTTGGCTTCTTTACAGAAGACCACACAGAGAGTCTGACTTCCTGAAGAGAAGGACATCAGAAACCCTGGAGAGCTGTCAAGTGCCTGGCAACGTCCCTGATGCTGACACTTGCCCACACAGCAGTCTGTGGAGAGGCCTGTCTCTGGGCCACCTATTGCTTTGCCTGTCCTTAGCTTCTGATGGGATTTTCAAAAGCAGACTTAAGCCTACACCAGATTGAAACCCACTGGACTACTTTGAAAATGATCGCATTTATACCACAGTAGGGTGTGCTACAGTATTTCTTGTGGTAAGATGAATGCAATCTGACAAGTCTTTCTAAATGGTGAAAGATTCCAAAACTACTAGAGAATTGTACTTGCAGCTTGAAAAAGTAAATTTTCTCATCATGATGTTTCCAGGTAGAGAAAATAAATGTCAAAATACTACTTTAAAAAGTGTTCAAAGATTGACCTGGTAGCACTGCCCAAAGCTGTAACCTAAGCAGGATAGAATGAAGTAAATTTGACCTTTTGCATGGTGTGATTTCAACTTTTGTACCTTGCCAGTGAGAAGGAGTATGTGTGATACATATTAAGAAGAAAGAGCTGCTAAATCAGTGTCAGAGATGTGTTCAACAGATACAACACACACATTCACTCTTGGCTGAAGAGAATAACATTTATTTCTCCATACCATGCTCCATTTACCCAAAGGACCACTGCCCTACTTAATGCTCTGAGGCACGGCAGGCAGGCAGCCTCTTGATCTAACAAATGCAATGTAGTTCACAAGTGTGAGTTGGGTCAAGATGAACAAATGAAAGAATGGGAGAGCAGGGGAACGGATGAAAGAGCCAGGAGCTTGACCTTAGAGCAATAATAACACAGCAATAAACCTGGCCATTATTTCCAGCCCATGTCAAGAGCAATGGGAAGCCTTGGATAGAATAGCTTGATCTGTGCTTGGATGATGCTGAGCAGAACAGAATTTCAAGCTGTTGTGCTGAAGAAGAGCCTGCAGCAGGGCAGATGTCTGAGGGTATAGGACTTAGCTATAGTTTTCATTGCAACTATAGTTAAGTATAGATACAAGGCCAAAGATAATCCATCTGAAAGGTACTCATTGCAATGAATGCCTACACGTGTCAAAATGAAACAATGCCACCCCTTTTATAACCCTACATTACAAAAGGAGGAAAATATTTTGGAGGGTTTTTTTCTGCTTTGGTGTTCTCATTTTACCACACATATGGCCAATTTTAGTCTACTGCATCCTCAAGAAAGATTGTTGGTTATCAGTAATTGGGTAATTCAGTTGCAGTTTAAATTGTAAAATGACTTCTGCTTCACACTGATATAAAACACTTATTTTAAAAGGAACAAGAAGCTTTATAAAAAGCAGAGTTGAGATGATATTACTGCACTGACATCAGCACAACTAGTCATGTATTCAGTGGTAAGCCAATGGTGAAGAGATTTGCAGAACTGGGGCTTAAATTCAACTATCAAGTAGAGCAGTTTGCACTCATGGAGCATGTCATATAAAAGATTAGAAATCCAGTATTGCAGTTTCCCCTCTTTTTTTTAATGTCAAAGTTCTAAAATGAAAAGCAACACTGCCTAAGTACTTGATAGAATTAAAGCAGTTACTGAAGCCATGTCAATTTTCACACACATGAAAATGCACAAAAGCTTTGTTGTTTTCCTTAAGGATGCATTGGAATACACACACACACAGACAGAGATATTATATATTTGTAGAAGAGTGCCCATCCATTGAGGGTGTGGAGATGCAAGCAGGAATGTGTACATGTTCTTGCTCCTAAGATGGGCTAGATCTGGTTTTGCGCCAAAGTAAATTCTCAGCAGCTGCAGCTGAAGTGTTTTCTAGCTGATAGAGATGATGTGCATCACAGCAGCTTGCTTCTCTGCACAGAACTGGTGTTGCTTTTAACAAATCAGTCTTCACCTCACAGGTCAGTATTGAGGGAGAAACTGTACCTTCAGCACTTCAGCACTTTGTTAATTCTAGATTATTTTTTCTTTTTTTGAAAGAGAGCACAAATAGTTGGAGCTCTTAGTTGTTCAGTGAAGCAGGACTGTCAAAGTTGGCTCAGGTAAATTTGTAGCCAGCCACGAAGAACTTTGTTTTCACCTTTGTTTTATTGGGATTGGCAGCAAGAGTGTGTCAGGATGAACACTGAAATAACAGAATCACGGATCTTGAAGCTATAGGGATGGATGGCCATTTTCCAAGCAAGTAAAAGAATGAAAGACTAGAAACATTGCACTCTTTTTTAAGAGGATTTAGAAAAATCATGGTCCCTAAGGATAGAGGACAAAAATTATGGTGAGCAAGGAAGGACACTATCAAAAGAAGATTTACAGAAAAGAGTCCCGTGGAACATAAGACAATATTTACTAAATCAAAAGAAATCAGTAAATATGGAAGGGTAGTTTCACAGTGATGAATGGGCTTACTAACAAGCACTTCCATGACTTCTGATTTCTAATGTGATCCTCAAGGGTGTGATATGCATCCCCCCTTGCTCCCCTCCTCCTCTTGAATATATAGGCAAATAAAGATTAAGACAAATTTGGGAGTGAGTAAAATTTGGCAACAGAAAATATGCAGATACTTGATCTACCATGGAGCAGTGCCAGGATTCAGTTGCCAAAATATAATTTTACCAAGATTTCTATTCATCATATCTTATAAATAATTATCACATATAGTTATCAAGGTCTTGGAAATAGCATATGGTTTCATCTAAAATAACAATAATTGCCACTTATGAAAAAATATCCTGAATATGAAAGTGTCTTGGATGCAAACCTGTTAATTGCAAGACTTAGTATCTTAAATATTTGTACCTTTTTTCTTGTTAATTTTAAGACTATCCTGGACTAAGAGTCTGGAGTATCTAGCAAACTCTAATCAATTAACCTTAAGTACAGCCTATCTTCCAAGCTGAAGGAGAAAAGGTTTCAGAATTAACCAGACTGTAGAGTACAAATTATATACCTTCAAAAATAAAACCTACAATTTCTACTTCCAAGAAGTTGTGCAGGAATTCTAATTAACACATTCACATGAGAGTACAGTACTATAGAGAATGTGAATTCATATAACCAATCAGGGTGTTGGAAAAGTAATTAGAAAAAAAAAAATAAAGAGTGTGATGCTAAGGGATATACGGGGATTTGGAAATATGAAAGATCTAAATGAATGTAAAAGATAATCAGCTAATTAATAAGAAGGCAAAATTATTTTGAAACAAAGCCAAGATAAATTAAATAGCTGAAGATCTTTTTCTTGACACAGCAACAATGAAAAACTGTCATGTGAAATCAGCTGCAAAAGCAGAAAAAGAAGTTGAAACTTGGAATGCGTCCAGAAAGAATTAAAGTAGTTATGTGAAACAAAGAACACTATATAAGGTAAAACTGCAGCCCAGAAGACAGCCTGATAAAAAATAATGAATTCAATGGAGCTGGTTACTTTTTCTGTTGCACAGATATAACTTTCTCAATGGATTAATTTTTAAAAAAAATATATGATTTTTTTATGCATGTATATTTTTTTCAAGCTATTTTGGTTGCTTAGGATTAGTCTGTAACTAAATGCATAAAATTTCATAAAGTTCTGAAGTGTAAAAATGCGGACAAAAAAATGCCAACTTGAAATTCTTTAGTCTTGCTGTATGCAGACACTCACTCATATGATCAAATCCTCCTTTCTTTGGAGGATCACATAATTTTGTTTAATCAAACCTCAAATTTGCTGTAGGTGTGCATTTATCATGGAGCAATGAAGGAGAAAGCAACACCCAGTGTCAATTACAATCCTCAAATTCCCAAGAGCAAATAGTTTATGTGCTCTCTCAACCTCCCACAAGAAGCCAGCAGAAAGCTCACCTACTGCAAAAGCGAAATCAATTTCACCTCTCTTTGAACATCCACAATGCTGAGATTCACACTGGACTAGAACCCCAGACTCCCTTCAGAGACGATGAGGAGGAAAAATCACTTACAAAAGTGTGTTGTAATTTCTCTTGAAGTAAACATATAAAGTATAGCAGGTGAGCCCAGCTCTAGTAGCACCTATTTTTCTCCATTTTAACTAGGAAGGGATTCCAAACAACCAGTTCAGCTGCCCTTTTTGAATAATAAAGAGCACCAAATACTTGCTCCATGTGATCTGAGTCCCTTTCTGGATGCTCCTGCTTATGTCTACTGACTGCAGAAGGTCCTTGCATGACCATGTCTCATTCTGGTAACAATGGTACATTGCCTTATAAGGTACATGCCTTATCATAGAGTGATAGAATGGACTGGGTTGGAAGGGACCTTAAAGCTGTCTGGTTCAACCCACCCTGCCAGGGGCAGTTACCTTCCACTAGACCAGGCTGCTCAGATCATCCAGCCTGGCCTTGAATACTTCCAGGGATGGGGCATCCACAGCTTCTCTGAGCAATGTGTTCCTGTGGCTCACCACCCTCACAATAAGGAATTTCTTCCTAATATCTAAATCTACTCTTTCAGTTTGAAGTGATTCCCCCTTGTCCTGTCACTACATGCTCTTGTAAACAGTCTCTCCTTATGTTAGACAGAATATGTGTGGGCCTTGATATAGTCACCAAAAGCTTACAAAGATTTAAGAATGGAAGCTGTTTGGGTAGCACTAAAGAGGAAATGTTTCTTGATGGAATACTTCCTTTACTAGCACGTACTTTACTCACTCATTTATCTAAGAATGCAGCAGCTGCAGCTCAAGTATGCTTGTAAAGGTTGTGCTCAGCCCCAATCAAAAAATGAATGTGTGAAATCTCCGTGCTGTTTGCAGAGGATCTGCAAACAAGAAAAATGCCTTTTTCAGATAGATTGCTCATAGAAAAACACCTATGAATATTTTGCCCTTAATAGGACTCTTAACAAATTGTCCTCTCCTCTAAATCCTTTTCTTGATTCTTTGGCACTCTATGTCAACGCTCAGCCAGATGCTGAAATGATGCCACCTCAGACAAATTAAACAGTTGACAAAGCCTTTTTTACATCCACAGTGCTTTTTGTGGGGTTTTTATGCTGTTTTAGTAACTGCACTGTTTGCTCTGAAAGCACTTTAAAAATCATTTATTCTAACATTTCTACAGCAAAAGTAATTATCAAGTCAACAGTTTTCTTTAAGATATTTCAAGCCCTCTAAAAGTGGCAAAGGGGAACCTTAAGAATAAAGATATTTGGAAACAAATTTCCATCAAGAGAGAAGTTTCTGAGAACTTTTGAGGCTAATCCAGATGCTTGTTTAGTTCAGGACGGGAGCCAGGCTTTTAAGACAGTGACGTTGGCCAGGTGAGCCCTTTCACAGCAGTCCACAGATAGATGGGCTGCCCCAGACAGTAAGCAAAGGTGTGTGTTTGGAGCTATCTGCTTTGGCTGCTGCTGCAGCTGGGCCCCCAGGCCAAGGATGTCTCTGACCGTGAAGGTAGAGATAGAGCTACCATATTTCCTCAAAGAAAGAAAAAAGATTTTCCAAGTAGTTCAAAAGAAGTTCCTCTAAAAGAATGGAGTTTATCTTAAATTCTGTGTCTTCATTCTTTCAGGTTAATAAGTTAAGCACCTAATACCACTTCACATATCTGGTGTTTGGGAAGTGGCAGCTGGCGGCTCCTTATGACATGAATCATCTATGTTTCAATAAGTGAATCCTACTCTAGATAAAAGTTTTGCTGTTTGGGCTCTTAGGTACTGGTCTCGTAGTGCTGTTTCACCAGATGCCAACTGAGGCTCAATTTTGTGAGTTAAATTGAGCATGTCCTGACCTCTCTGGGACCTTCTGTGGAACTTGGCTGCTTCTGCATCCATCACAACAGAAATCAGCATGTAAAACCGAGCAGTTTCCACATGCACATCCAGAGAAATCAATGGCCTAAAATAAGTGTCACATTGCTTTTAGACTTTCAAAGCCTACATTCAATATAAATGTATTTACATGTGTACACTCACATTGCCCCTTTAAAACAGGCATGCAGGTTCAGAAGATTTCTTCACACAGCTAAAATGTGGAATGCAGAATGTGGAAGCTTTTGCAAATGTCTAGTGCAGTCTTCATTTTAGTGCATACTCTCACATTAATGCAGAGTCCTTCACTTTAATGAATTTCCTGATACAGCACTCATTTTTCATTTGTTTTTCTTCTGTGTTACATTTAGAAATGAAAACAATGGTATTAGTGCCTCCAGCTCAGCAAAATCGAGTGTGTGCTATATGATATGCCATGACGGTTACTTTTGGGAAATTGCCTGCTAATCCCTTTTGCAGACCCAGGGATTTTGTAGATCTGACTCACTTTCACACCCTTCAGTCAGCGGCTCTGTCCTGCTGTGCCACGTCACTGCTGCACTTAAATGGGCCCACAGGCAGCTCTCGGGTGTCAATAATGCAACATAACAGTAACAGTTTGCATGGTGACAAGAGATTAAGATGATCTTGATCCATCTTCAGTGAAAGGCAGTCCCTTTGAGCACTGCTCATTTCCTACTCCAGTCTCCACCTCAGGCACTATTAGCCTGTTGCCAAATTAGAGTATGGACTTTGACTGGTCAATGAGCAAGCAACTGTGCTGGTTTAAAACATAAACATCTCTTCTTTTTTCTTGCCCCCATTTATTTATATTGCCCTATTTCTAGGAGTTAACACCCTAAAAACAGTGGTAGAAGATTTCTCCTGTTCATAATCTAGTGTTTCAGTGGGAACTCTGCTCCATGTGTGACCCATGATGGGATACTGCAATAGGGAGTGGGGCTCCAAGATCTTCATACAGGTCATGCTGACTGCTAAGAAGCTGGGAACTACAAGCAGAGCAACACAGCACAGACCTATCATGGCCTTAACCTCTCAACAAGATTTGCAAGAGGTCATTTGTAAAAGGCCTAATCTATCAGTGTACTTCTTTTCATGATGGCAAACCCATATTTCTAGAGAAGAGCAGGGAGCAAGCCCCTCTACAGGTGCACCAGTCTCTGTCTTTGTGGAAGTTATTCCCCATTCCCATTAGCAAAACAGCTCATCTACTGAATGTAATTTAATCAACAAATGGACTTGTCCTTGGCAGGGTATCTTCCTTTGAAGAATAACTCCTCTTTGTCAGAGATGGAGCTGTACAACCACTTTTATTTGACTGAAAAAAATTAGCCCAATTAAATACATAAATGTTTAAGTAAATCCTTTGGACATAGTTCACTTAATAAAAACCAAATAAATTTCCACTTTTAAAGAGAGCAGTAAACTGCTGGGCATTTCACAGTGCCAGCTCGGGTTTTCTAGAAAAGAATATTCAAATCCACCTAAATTAAAGGCATAGTTATTTTTCCTGCAGCCTTTTTATAATACAGCTTTGGAATGTAGGCAGAAATGTGCATGTGTTTGGCAAGGGTGGAGGGAGGGGTTCCCTCCTCACAATAGGGGCCATCTCAGCACTATTTGGAGTGCCTATTTGTCTAATGCCTTTTCAGAGTGCCTGAAGACATGGAGAAGCACTTCTTATCTAGCACACCACTAAAGATTAGGCTTTTTTCCTAGGTTCTTAGCATTGCTATTTATTTATTCTCTCTAGTTATGAGCATATAATGGGGTAGGGGTTTGTCATGTATTCATTAACCAAAAATCTTCATTTTATTACTAATTCTAGCATATTTCTGGTTGACATTACATATCACAGTGCACAATTCAGCTGCTTCTTGAGAGTTCTTGCAGTCTCTCTTCTGTACCTGCCTCTCGTTCTTCTTCATCCTCCTATAATGTAGATTGCAGCTCCTGGCTTTTATTTTCTACCTTCAACCTCAACCATTTTTTGCCCTCACTTTTTTGTAAGTCCAGAACAAATACCAGTGCTGAATTCCCACTTTTGCTGGCTCTGTGGTCAAACCTGGTAAGCTTTGACCCTCCTTTCCCAACTGCATGTTCCCTGTGGCCCAGGCTGCAGCACTTGCTCTGCCATCCTGGAAGAGGAGGCTGAATGCTGTCTGCTGATCGGCATTCCTGTGAACACTCTCTCCTTTTAGAGTAACCATGTGCTGAATTACCCTCCCTGTGTCATCCTCACTGGCACCCACAGCAGCAGGGGGTGCAGGACCAGCACTCCTATCATCACTGTTAGCACACCAGTGTAGGGTTCACAGCAGCTCAGATTTTCTGAGAGTGGATTTTAAATGCAGCATGGTTCTTCAGACAACTCATTTCACAGGCTCAGGAATAGAAAGCATATCACTGCAGCTTAATCAAATTAAATATTCAAATGAAAGCAATAATTACTTAAATTTGTCTTGAGACTTAGTAAGATTAAGTCTTTGAAACATGATTTTTGGCCTGTAGGCTATAATGAGTATGCCAGTCTCTAATGATTCAGAAAAGACCTAGAGGGTTGGGGTTATCACCAACCAAGAGGTATTAATGAAAGACAAGCGGCATGGTTATTAAATGGCCCTCGGACAGTACCTCTTCTTTACAGATGGTTTTGATAACACACCATCAAAGAGACACTGACCTTAAGTAAAAAAAATCATAGCCAAGCATTTAAGTTCACTGCCAGTGTATATGGAAAGGAGATGTTTAGTGGCAGGGCTGCCTAGCAGAAATCACTGCAGCAAATTTCAGCTCTCATTACGATCTGTTAAATAATGTGTTGACATACGACTGCAGCAGATCAGTGAAACCGGCGCTGCTGTCAAGTCTAGGCATGTGTAACACATGGGCTGTGTGCTCCAGGTCCAGAAAATACAGTCAGAGCACTGTACCTTCACAGTTAATGCAAGAGTTCTCATGGTCCTTATGCGTACCTGGAAGGAAAGCTGCCAGCTGACGTTTTTCATATGGGTTTCTTCACTGACTTTTAAGGCAGAGTGACTCAATTTATGCAAATACCCAACTCATGAGTCAAGATCGAGACAGTGAAGGTGGTCTCAGAGACTCTGCTCTGTGTGGACATGACAGTGGTTAAGGTAACAGTTTGCACTGCCCAAGTGCTGTCTCCAAAGAGCTCACACTGCCACAATACCCACCTTCTGTGACTCTGCAGAGGAATAACCTGGAAGGTAACACTCTTCTGCATCTGGCAACAAACATGGGGCACAAGCTGGAATCCCAGAAGCAGAGCTGCTCACATGCTTGTCATGGAAGAGCAGGAACCAGTGTGCACCAGTGAGGTGCTCGCTGGCCTTGCAAAGAGTGCGCTGCTCAGTGGGCTGGCCAGGAACTACTTCAGGTGTCCACACAGGATTTGCCATGGGCAGCGATGAACCTGAATCTTCCCGGCAACAGTTACCACGGAGTTTTGCCTGGTCTTTCTGCTACATCCTTTGACACACCCTTCCATGGAGCTGGGAGTCTCAGTTCTGGAACACTTTTTTCCTGCTAGTTAACTATACATTTCTGTTCTTATTGTTCTCTCTCCTTTGTGTTTAAACCTTTCTATTATTAGGTGAATAAAAAATTTGCAGGAACTTTTTATACCTCCCTGAAGAGCAAATTTAATATCAATGGAACAGAAGGATATTAGAGTTCAGAATAACAAGGTAAAGCTTCCAGAGCACATTACACATCCCCTAAGCAACACCATAGGTGGTTGCTGATAAGACATCAGTGTAGTGATGGGTGCTGATATTGGTTATGAGAATTTCTGGTCCCCTGCCAGATCAAATGCACTCAAAACACCCTAGGAATTCTGTAGGGGAGAGTGGCCTGGAGCATCTCTCCCAAAGCAGTATTTTTTATCTTTCAACCTCAGTTCATTTGCATATCTTGATAAGAAACACCTCTGAGATGGAAATAAATCTCCTTACTCCTGAAATCTGACAGAAACCTCAGTATAAAATCAAGAGATAATGCAGCAGGTTTGTCTTTAACCCTAAGAGACCATTTTTGTCTACTATTCCTTGCACTGGGATTACTGTCAGGCTCTGCAAAAGTCCTGCACACACAGCTATGGAAAGAATTTCTAAGATAACTAAGGTTTAGCTTGCAGGGGCTGAAAATGGGGAGTTCTGTATGCTTAGGAGCAGAAGCTCTCAAGTCTCTGGGGAGGGTCAAGGTGTTCAGTCCCTTCAGGAGGATTGCATATTCCCCCTCTTCCTCAAGCAACACAGGATCAGAGAGCACTTATAGAGAAGGGTATCAGCAATTGCATTGATCCTTCCTGCTAAATAAGGATCTGGATGTGCATTCAAACATCAGATCCTGATGATCTACATTGTTTAATCCTTAGGTTGCTGCCATTTCCTTGTCTTCTAGAGCCCCTCCAGAGAAAGCACAGGTGTGAGCCTGGTTTGGCTGCATCCCTGGCTCTCATTCCAGGCGCAGTGCTGTCATCAGCAGTAAGACAAGTAGCTTGTTTGAGAGAAGGCAAACATAGGGTGCAAGTGCTATTTGCCAGCTTCCTGAGTATGTGAGTAACATACAAATACACTCCAGGCTTGTGTTAGAAGGCCATAAACATCCCAGAATTCTAAGACAGCCAATTGCACTCCTGGAGAATTACCCTGACCTGTGCTGTGATGGGATGCCTCTGCCTACGCTGTCAAGATCTCCAGGACTGTTAGCTTCCATATTGCAAGACTATTAAATCTGATTTATTTCCTAAAAGATGCATACATACATACATATATACATACATTTTCTTTTACAATGTTCTTCTGGAAAATATTTCCAGAGATCTATCTGAAATCCCCTGCCTTGGCACCATACCAGAATTCTGCAGTATGAATAGCCTACCACACACAGGTAGGTTGCTCCCCCAAGCCTGTGCTTATGTCCTAGTTTGCTTTTATGACCAACACATAGAAGAGCCTAATGTGGCTGAAATGCTCTGGTGATGACTCACCCAATTCAAACTGGTTGGAAAGGTTACCGCAGGTTTGTCTGACTTCTTCACTGTCCCAGCCAAGAGGATAGAGGGCACAACCAGAGCCAATCAACAAACCTATGGAGAGAAAAGGAAATAAAAGTTCATACAAGCAATTTCCATTAGCTTAAACACAGGCTGCCACCTGGGAATCAAAGTGTCAAACGGCAATTTGGGAATCCCAGAGAAAAAGAAGTCTCTTCTTCCCCCAAAAACAGATGAAAACCATTTGGACTGCTGCCTTCTGCTGCAGTTTTAGAGCTGGTCTGTGGGCTGGAGCCAGTCTGAGCAGTTCAGCATCAGAAGCCATGTTCAGCTTCTGAAGCTTTTATCTGAGAGCTTTTAGACTCCTCTTCTACTTTCCTGAATAGCTAAATATGCAGTTTGGAATACACAACGTGTGGTTAAATAGAAGTGTGTTAATGATAGCATTTACAAGCTGATTGCTTCTGATTAATTAAAACAACTATCAACCAGGGTCCATCAAGGTTCCATCAGGAAAACTGACAGTTGTGCTAATCTGTTGCCATTTTGCTTTGTTTTTCACTCTTTCAAAAGCAAGGGAATAATAGTTTCATACCACTTGATCAATTCATACCACAGGTACACACTCCACCAAGTTTTCTTAATCCATTGAGCCGAAACAACTGAGGTCTTGAGTCACTTACCTGTTATCATACTTGGTTTAACATTCACAAGATGCTTTGCTTTCTCCAGCCCTCATACTGCCCCAGACAGATGTGTTTTGGCAAATCCTGTTCCTTCACAAGACCTTGTTGGGAATCAGCAATGCACCCATGCACCATGACTACTGTGCAGAAGTGGCATTTTTATCATATTGCATTCTCAGCTGTCACTGCAGCAGCTGCCAAAAGGTCAATGTAGCTGGCAAAGCATTTTACACAGACAGCCTAGAGAGAACATTTCAGTGTATGTTACAACATTTAAATGTTGCCTCTTTTGTGTCAGATCTTATTTATGAGATTGGAAACAAATCACTGCGTAGACAATGGGCGAGGAGCATCTGACACTTCACAGGCTGTAAAGCTGAGCAAGCCCTCCCAAGGTTTGCAGGGGTGCCTTTTACCTGCTAGGGAGAGCTCAAGGCTTCAAGCCCTACAGCTGTCACTTGCTGACTTCCAGCGTATCTCTTGACCTCCCATCACCTTGCTCCTCCTCTCTTGACAATAAGGAGCACGTGCTCCCTGGCAAAGCACTTCTGCTGCCATGCTCCCAGAGCAGAAAAGCCCTGGGTGCTGTGACAGATAAACTGTGGACATCACACCAGCCTAACAGGAGTCCTGAGAGGGATTATGACGCAGGGCTTGGAGCTTGCTGTACCTTTCTACTGTCTCCATTCTCAAGATACCTAAGCTTCTCATATTGCTGATGTGTTGCCCTGGTTTTTGCTAAACCTTCTGTTTTCAACCTTAGAGTCAAATTCTTTCACACAGTTTCATGTAAATAATAGCCAATGTTTACTTAACGGTATTTTCTGTTCTTCATTCCTTTTGTGATAAGAGAACTTTAATGAGCACCTTTCTTCTCCAGTGGGACTGAGAAGGAAGTAACATGCTCTCCAATCCCTTGTGGAGTTGGGACGTGTATATAAATGTGAGATATGTCAGTAATAAACATTATTATTCCCTCCTTTCTGCTGAACCTGGCAGGTGTGAGAGCCTCTTTATTGTGTCTTCCCAGACACACTGATGTTCCTGTAAGATACAGAAATCATCTCATTATGTTCTTGATTTGCTTGAAGACACACTTGAACAAGATATTGACTTCCAGAAGCGGCATCTCATCTTTCTTCAAAAGATGTTTAATGCTCTTAGCATCTCGGCTACTAGCATCATAGCTCAGCAGCTTCTCTGCTGCTCCTCCAAGCACACCTGCCCCTATAAGCCCAATATTAGCTCCTTGGATCTTCCTCCACTAAGTTCAAATTTCTTCCAGCTGCTCAAGGCTATTTTTGCTTTCCTTGTTGAGCAGTCATTGCCTGCTCCTGTCTCCATATCTGCATCACATAATGAAAAAGATATCCCCAAGGCAGCCCTCTCTCAGATGGTGCATTCACCCAACATCTGTGACAGGAGAAAAGCAATTAAGGACATATGAATGCTAGATATTTTCAGGACTTTGCCTGGTGTGGGTATGGTTGCTTCTAATGTCCTCACTAATATCTTTCACAGTATCATTTGATTTTTTTCTCCTAGGGCTGTAGAGCTAAGGGCAGCTGGTAGAATCCATGTAAATGAGAACCACCTCTAATTAAATTCTCAGAAAGGATGTTTCTCAGACAAGAGAATAAAGGCCAAAACCGGGTGTAAATTTGTTAAAGACAGCCTAAGACTCTCAAAAAATCCCCTGCTGATTCTCCCTTGAACTGTTAAAGCAAGAAAAGTGTTGTCAAGCACAGACAGCATGGGTGGTGTGCTAGGAAGGGGCAGGACCCCATGGGGCAAGGAGGAACATCACCACTAATGATGAGACTGTCTGGGGAAGGGAGGAAGAGCACCTAGATGCCAGAGACAGCCCCACAGACCAGTGGACTGTGGCAGCCCCAGCCAGTCCTGCAGTGGTTCTGACCCCTTCCCCCACTGCTCGTGGTGCCCATGACGCACGCAGTGCCAGCCCAGGCAGCCACAGCTCAGGAGCTGCTCTGGCCTAAAGTGAGCTGCCCTGGCTGGGCTGTTTGCAATCAGCTTGAGTTCTCGAACAGACTGTCTGGGAGATCTTGCAAATGCTCGAAGGGCTCTGTTGTGAGGGGCAGGGAGATGTGTGCAGGGGGTAGGAGGGAAGGCAGGCTTGCACTCGCCTGCCTTGGACCAGATTAAACAGCGGCCAGCCTTTCCTCACAAATAGGTCCTGGGAAAGCCTTCTGCCCAGCTCTTCCAGGAGAGCACAACAGCAAGCACTGCAGGCAAGTGAAAGGACTGTTAGCATAACAATGCTGCTCCTCCAAACCCAGAACAAGCTCTTACTCAGCCCCTGCCAATTACTCTCCTCAGGTGGCAAGAGTGTCTAGCGCCCATTGCATTCACAGACTGTTTGTTTTCAGCTCTCTTTAGGTTTTGTTGCAGCAACAGGTTGTTGTTTGGGTTTTTTCCCACGAATATTGCTCACAGCACTTTCCACTGCTACTCTCCAAACACAGCTCGTCCTTTTGCAAACATGGGTACCTGTTCACTCTTTCTGCCTCTCATGCCACACTGGATCAGTGATCACAAACTTTGGCAATTTATTTCCTTCTGTATTCAGACTCCTTCAGCCCCCGTCACACCTCTTTTCCCATTTCTGTACACCCATGTCTGCAAGTTCAAAGCCCAGCTTCAGTGAAAATAAATTCTGGGGTTCAGTCAAAAATTCCTTAGCAATGCAATATACTGTAATGCTGAATTGCCCTAAAGGAGCTCACAGATGGATGCTTGCCCTTAAAGCCACTCCAACACTGCCTAACAACCAGCCCACAGCACCCACCACTGAGCCTCACCATTAGCTGTGCCTCCTAGAAAGAGATAAACCAAATAAGGGAAAACTATGTCAGAAAGCCTCCCCACCCCAGTGACAGATGGCTCTCCAGCTGGGTATGGGCTTTATCAGTGCTGAGTTTCACTTATGGAGTACCAGTCACCGAGCAGTGCAACTTCTTTTCCGACTGCAGCCTGCGCTGACTGGGATGACGAGATCGAATGGGAAACTCCTGCCTATTGCTGGTGCTGCCACACGACACCAAAGCACGAGTGGCAGCACGCTTATGTGCAAACAACGAGGTATTAAGCCATGAGCAAGCTCACATACTTTTAGTGAACACAACACCTTTCAGAGTCCATTAGTGTGCCACAAGCATGGGTTTGTGTTCCCATCTGGCAAAAAGGCTTATGCCTATGAATATTTGTTTTGTCACAGGTACCAACTGGCCACAAGACTTAAAGCTGTTGCTCTGACATGTCCTTTGATATCACCGTTTTTCAGCTGGTTTCGACTGACCTTCAGACGGTTCCTTTTTGTGGTGCATATGCACCTGCTGTGGATTTGTATCTACTGACTAAACACTTGTGTCCTCCAGTACTTCTTGCAGGCAAGCTTCAGGCCAGGCTCAGGGATTTGCCTTTAGCATAAGACTTCCACAAAGATTTAGAGCCTGTTAGTCAGCTAGAAAAAGTTTCAGAAGTTTTGCTTTATGCCTGGAGGTATATTTATATGTATGAGCATGTGTGTGTCATGTCCCATTGCTTTCAGCAGGATTCTACATGACTTCAACAGGGCTTATGCTGCCTCAGTCTGCATGGGCACTGAAGCTGGGAACTGGCATTTCAGCTCCCTTATTTTATGCACTGAAAGTGTGGAGTATGCCTCAAAGCCCATGGTATTAATAGGACTTGGACAAAAGCCCCTCAGTCCCTTCCTTCCCTTCTAATCAATCCATGCCTGTTTGTAAGCAACTGTGTGGATCAGATCCTGCAAAAGCAAAAAGGCTGCATAGTATTACCACTAATAATTCATACATGCTCACAGCCAATTTATTTAATCACCGAGGATGTAGATCCTGCTGAACAGCTGCAGCCTCCATTGAAAGATCCAAGTTGAATCCAAGGGCCACAAACCCAGTGGAAATCATTAAGCTAATTTTGCAGCTTCAGTTCAGAGAAGTTACTAGTTTAGCTCAAGAGTCACATTCTGGCCTGCTCTATTGCATTTAGCCAGCTATGCTACCCAGGACACCACACCCATCTTTACAGCTGCTTAAAATGCTTAGGATGCCTACACATTTTTTAAAAAAGGAAGAGAAAACCAAAACCAACCATGTCCTGTAATTACCATCCCGTCATCTTCCATTATCCACTACAGTCATTAAAATAAATTGAAAGGGGAAGGAAAAGTGCAGATCCATAAATGGCACCTTCACAAAAGCAGCTGCAGCCCCCCGGTGTGAGGGACCCAGTCAGTGGGACGGGGCAAGTCAGCAAGTGGAGGTGCTGGTGGCATTTGGCAGCTGTTTTAGATGACGTACCATGCACCAGTGGAGGTGTTGGCACTGTCACAGACCAGCTTTTCTGGAGAGGTTCTATATTTGGGAATGAAACAGGCTCCTTGCCCTGGTCTGTGAAACGCTGCTATTGTGAATGCTGCATCTGGCTCAATGTGCTAGCAAGGCATGGGGAGAGACATGCAGGGCTGGGAGCAACCAGCCTTGGCAATCCAAAACTGGAATTAAGATCTTGGCTTCAGTATTTAATATGGTCCCAGACAGCCCCTAGGCTCTTTGCACGGTCCATGCAAAAAGATGGATCCCTTCAAAAACTGATCTAAAACCAGCCCATGCGGCCAAGTGAGGAGCTACCCAGACCTAAATATTCTAAAACTACAAACCAGGGGGTCAGACAGTGGATGCCTCAATATTAAACCATCCAGAGTAATAATCCTTGTCCCTCCCAGACTGCCTTCCCTGTCACTCTTGCTGTGAGTATAATGCATGATTATATTTTAGTAACAGTTAGCACTTGAAAGATGATCTTGTCTGTCTGGAGTGGTGCTTGTGATTGAAAATAATTACATGTAACAGGTTCTGCATATGGTGAATGTGGCAGGGAAGGGACAGTAATTACATTAGCGGCTTGGCACAGATCTAGGTCTCATCTTTGAAGTGATAAAGAAATGATTTGTGGCATGCAGCAAACAGCTTATTCCAAGAGGTAAAATGTTAACCACTATTAATATCTCCAAGAAGAGCCTGGATACGAGCAAGTTTTGAACAATAAATACAGAAGGATTAACAAACCAAGAGATGTTAACTAGATTTTGCTGTGGACAAAATGACTGCACTCATAAACACCAAGACCTATCAGCAGAAGTCAGTGCACAAAAAAGGAAACTTACAAATCCTTGTGGTGGGCTGTCCTTAGATTGCTGCTGTGACTTCAATGGGAGCCTCCACTCAGGACCTGATGTGCCTTAAATAACCCATGCAGACATCATATCATAAATTAATTGCAACTGTCCTGACCGTTCATAGCTGAAAGTCCTGTTTTACAGACTCAGCTCTTCCTCTCACTTGTAGAGGGCACAGCATTCCCTGACTGCTAAATGGATCATTCTTGGGTTTTCTGTCAGTCCATTTGATCATTGCATCAAAAGCCTGTTAAATAAAGCCAAACCTTCCACAGTGTCCTTCCTTCTCCCTTGCGTAGGGTAAATCTAAGCACATGATTCAGCTAAGTGTGATGATGAAAGCCATCAGTTTGATGAATAAAGAGAGGTGGTGATGGCAGTGAATGAGCCACTTAGCTTTGGACTCAGCCTCAGAGTCTTGCTGCTCCAAAATGCATTTTTAAATGGTAACTAAACGCATGGTGGCTTTCCTTGATTATGGGCTTTTTAAGAGCTTTTTACATGCATTCATTTTTTGTATATCCTCAGCTCCAGACACTTACACCCTAAGGATGCAGTGAAAGAGACTGCTGGCCACCATAAAGGCCTCCTTGCCCAGCAATTAGAGGGGTCTGCACTGCTTTAACAGGGACCCTGGGAGCCTCTGAAGAAGGAAGGAGCCCTTCATTGGGCCTTGTCATTGTAAAAACCCAATTTGTATTTTCACTTAGAAAAATAAAAGGAATGGGCCAGACTTGATATATGTACTGCAGAGAGAAAATAAAACAACAACTGAAGGTTGCTTTTTGTACAGTAACTTTTTAGTGAGAAATATCTAGTTCAAATTATCTTCCTCCTTTCTCTCTCCCATCATCTACTTTTTCCCCTTTTTATTTTCAGACCTGTCCAAAAAGAAAACTTGCCCTGTTTTTCTGTTTGTTTTGTACGGAAAATCTAATGTATACTGTTCATCTGACAGATATTCAGGCCATATGGAGAAGCTGACAGACAATAATTTGGAAGTCATCACTTTCAAGACCATTTTAATGATGATTTTTCCTTTCACATTTTTTTCTCTATTACCCAGCCTGAATCTTCAAGGATGATAGAAAGTTTTCACATTCCCATCTGTCACTTGAAGGTACAGTAATCTTGACAAGCAAAACAAAACCAATTTTTAGATGCAGCACGGACTTTCACTCTCTGGTTCTTGTGATTTAAAAACTCACCTCGCTTTAATGATTTTAAAGCATTTACCTCCTATAGAAGTGACTCTGGAGTGTGAAAATAAAGTGGAGCTGGCACCTGAAGTTTTCTGCTGCTTTCAGACGAACCTTAGCCAACAAAAAGTATGGTTAAAGAAGAATTGGTTAAAAGCTGGGATGTGAAATACTTCAGTAGACACAGCTTCTGAAGTCCCTGTTCAAAGAACCCTCCAGGAGCTGATACCAAGCAGCAATGGAGTGATAGAAGTGGGTCAGAACAGAATAAGACAAATTCCAGAGCCTGGGCAGAGCAGCAGGACCCAACAGAAGAAAAAGGGGAGCAGGGCTGTGCCAGCTGCAGGCAGCTTGGCTCCCACGCCTGTGGGAGTCCAGCCTCAACTCAGTTAGTGAGGGACAGTGTCTTTATGCTGACAGATCCCAGCACTTTGCCCAGAACATCCCCGCTTTAGGGTTACACTTCTACCTGCTCTCAGCACCGTCGCTTTGTTCTTTGGTTTCTCTGTTCTTCTTCTGTTAGAGAAATGTTATCACACCAATGCCTTCCACTGCTGTTAGTATCTGTCCCTCAGGAAACACACACATGGAGCTGAAATGGGCTTTTATTAGGATTAAACACAAGACCAACACTTTGGGCAAAAGTTCTATCTTTAGTTAGTAGTCACTGAACATGGGGTATTTGACTGGTTCCTTATTGACCCTGAGCTTAAAGTGCCTCATTTGAGAGAGGGTACAATCCTGTGAATTCTCAAATGTGAATGAATTCAGTGAGGGACTCCCTCATCCCAGTGTCCAGGCAGCAGGGGCACACAGACAGAAATAATTCTATGCTGCACCAGATTTCCTCCCATTCCTCCTACAAGGGTCATGACATGGGAGAGAGCAAGTTAGGTCAGACTTTTCCTCAAGGTCAAGGTGTTTCTGACACAGACTTCCTATAGTGGGACATTAGAGGAACTCTTACATGCAAAGCAAAATGAAGCATAAGAACAAGAAAAAACAGAGAGAATGAAATGCTACAACCTTCAGCTTGCAGATCTTGCCTCCAATGACACTGCTTAATATGGAAAGTGATGGAAATAGGGTTTTCAGCCAAGGGTAAAACCCCACCACCCTTTCTCTTCCGGTTCTGGGCTCCAGGTTTTAATTCACAGCTTCTGACTTTACTTACCCCCCCTTTTTCTGACTGTCAAGCCCCATACCTTTAATGAGACTTTTTGTGTTACTTTGGGTTACTCCACACCATGAGCATGCACTGCCTGGCACCTGCTTGGCTCCCAACCTCAGCAAACAGGCACAATGAAGAAATGCCACCTGCCTACTAGAGCTCTTGGAAAGTGGGGCCAGTGGCAGAGGAAGCCAAAAAAAGGTATTACAAATACATGACAGCATCCAGCCGGCAAAGTGCTGTGTCATGGGAGAGTCACAGCCCTCACTTTCACTGTGACAGAGCATGGGGCAATGGAGGGTGTAGATGGGAGTTTTCTGACAGAAGAAACATCTCTTCACTTTGTTTCTCATTTGACCAAAGGTGGTGTGCTCATTACTACAGAGGTGCTTCAGGCTCAGAGAGGGAAATTTCCCCACCCAGAGGTGCTTCCTTTCTAGGTGCCTCAGGTGACACAGGGCATACCAAACCTGTGCAGATGCCTCTGCAGTGGCAGTTGAGTTGAGGTCTTTGTCAGTACAATCAGGGGAATCTAGAAGACATTTTTCTCATCCTAAAGAATACATAAACATAGGTGTGTGACTAGGACACATCTAAGCTCATACAACACTTAAGACAGCAAAGACATTCACATGGGACTGGCAGACATGACATGGAGGCACTGGGTAAAGCCATATGCATCTGGATTAGCAGCTGGATGTGGAATAGCCAAAGGCATCTCAAATGGCACTAGGCACTTGTAGGTCAATGACTGAATTGTTCTCCACTGGCAGTACAAATCTGGGATTTAGCCACCCAAATATGTCATCTTCTGCCAGTTCAGTTGCTGTTCAGTATCTTGTTCCTTTAGCTGCCTTTCCAGAGCAGTGCAAGATTCCCCTAAGTCCTATGTCATACCTGCCAGCTCACACAGAGATTTTGCAGACCCTAGGCTATCTCTAACAGTGCAAAGCATCTAGATTTAGCCTAATGAGTTCCACCCTAGATATCGATAAACCTACCTCAAAGGAAAATAATTGCATTGTAAACACCTTTACAAAGTGCATGAATATCCAAACTTACACTTTTTTAATCCCTTATCTTCTATCCTTCTGCACTCATTCTGCCCTTAAGATGCAAATGTTTCAATTTCTGTCATCAAGTCTCTTCCTTTATGGGAAATCACCTGAATGTTAGGAAAGAAGGAAAAGATCGAAGGAAAAACTGTGTTTCTCCTGAGTGTAAAGCTGCATGTCTGCCTTAAAAGAAAGCTATTTGTGTGGAAAAAAATTGCTGCTTCAAAATGGCCTTGGTCTGCCTCAATTGCTACCACTCAGAACTAGCTTTGGCAAGTCTCTGTGTCATTTCTCCCAGAGTTTGTCGCACAATAAAACGATTGACACCAATTTTTCTGAAAAGGATGTGACATGGTCCAGTTAAAGGCAGAGTGAGTCTGCAGAGTGGAACTGAAACGCTTGAACAACTCCAGAAAACACTCTGGAGTTTAACTGTCAGCTCATTTTTGTTTGGCAAGCCATGATCAGTGCTTGTACATTATAAGCTTTACAGGGGGAAAAAAAAAAAAGCCTGAGCATTATCACATGCCATCAGACTTCTTTATGTGACAACCCATCTGTGTGCTCACCCCGTCGTTTTGTGACTCAGAATCAAATGCTTGACAGTTCAAAGAGTCTAGAGCAGCATATGGCATATGGCATAATGTATTTAAATAGAAATCATTCCATTAGAAACACAAGGGTGCCTACTGTAATTAATAAAAGGTAGTTTAATAACTAACTTCCCAACATGCGTAACTCTCCATATAGTCATAGTAGATAAGGCATATTCCTTTTCATTAATATGAATTTCAATAGCAAATGGAGACTGGCCGAAACTGGGCAGAACTTTTCAGAAGCTCCATGCTCGAGGGATTTCCCAGTACGTGAACTGATCTCATGAAAGACTGTAAGGAGGGAATGAAGGAAATAGATCTTGCATCAGTGAAGATGCCTAAGCAGAAAAATGGTTAAATAGGACAGGCATCCCCATATCTTTTCAACACAAACTGTTCAGACGAAGGACTAAGTCTGCACCACCTTGACTCTTGAGCACCACTCCAGTGATTTCACTAATAGATTGTAGCAGCTTTTTGAAATATTCAGTCACAGATTAAACCAAATAATTGATTTTCCATGTCTATTAGTTCACTGATTTATTAAAAAGTAATAGGTTGTAGATGACAAATGAAACAACAAAAGATGCCCAGCCAATTCCTTCGCTTTGGTGGCATAGTCCCAAAGTCACAGGGAAACTGGAACTGATGCAAAGCCTGTATCCAGTGGGGGAGTACTGAATACCAGGTTTTTGCTCTTTTTTTTTTTTTTTGAGTTGGTTTTATTTCACTTGAGCTGTTTATGGATTAATAGAAGATCAACCACTGCACATCTCAGTAAAACTTCAGCTATACTCAAGACTTTCTAGTAGCATTTTCAGTACACACTCTGCAGACCCTCTGGCAAGCCACAGAGTACTTTCCAAGGAAGTTCATACATGCTACCAGGAAATCTATACCTGCAGGAAAGATTGAATGGCTTCACATTTCTACTGAAGAGTGTCTAAGATCCCTGAAATCAAACGAGTTTGGAAATCACTTCTCTAGATACGAAATACAGTAAGATAAATAAAGCTGTAAAAGTCAACGGCAGTCATCAAGCACAGCTGAGAATCACTTTTCACTTTATACTTTTCTCACTGGTACTTCACAGGTTTAAGTCTTCTACTCTGCAAAAATGTTCACACCAGCAGTGTAGTTGATACACAGGCCTGCAGCCATCAACTGCAGCTCCATCCGTACAGTGGATCCACTGCTGATGGATAATGCTCAGACAGTGAGGTGCTGTAGAATACACTGGAACTGATGAAGAAGAGGTCAGTTTAATTTACTGTTTGCTGCTGTAGCTGCAGCATTTTTTAGCAGCTTTTTAAATACCCTTTGCATTCACAAGGCTACTTGCAGAGCAAGCAGCTAAGCACGTGAATTAATCTATGCATGAACAAAGGTGTATTCAGTGCTGTTTGCCTTTGTGCTGAATTACAGTGGGAAATCAAAAGAAATGGAGTTAAATCTAAGCAATAATAGACTCCATGTGAAATCGATTGTTCATATGGCTTCCTCAATTAAACTAAAACCAACTATTACCCCATTCTCAGCTTCTTTGTTTTCAGTAAGAGGGATGGTAAGGTTCAATACAGCTCCAGTTAGAACTGTGTGACACTCAAAATACTGTTTCATACTGTTAGACTGTGTCCATTTTGTTCTGCATGATTTCCACATGCTGAAAAGCTTGCATCATGAGACATACCCAAGAAAAAAAGATATTTTTATTTTTAAAAACAAATAAAAATACAGATTTTTCTGTGCTTTCTATCCAAAGGCATTCAAACGCAATAACTGACCCAAATTGCAGAGGAAAGAAGTACTCTATCGAGTCAATTTCCCTCGAATAGATCCCATTTTTTGGTTTGCCACAAAATGTGATAAATATAATTTTGGATAGGAGCTGCAGTTTGTTACAAATATATTGCACATCTGCAGCTCAGAAAAAATTGGCACTGTCACTTATCCTCTTCAGAGAGAATCCATTTGGACAACCTTACCAACATCTCAAACATACTTGACTTTCTCTGTTAATGAAAACCAGTGTGTGACGGAAGAACTGAGTAGAAGGGTGTGCTTCTCCCATGATGAACTCATGAGCCCACCTTTGAAATCATCTTGAAATGAGTTCCGTAAAGTTTAGTAATAAAACTAGGGCTGGAAGGGACATGAAGAGGTCATTTAAATCATCCTTCAGCCTCAAAGTCAGGATAAGCTTTACTTGTACCCTCCAAAACAACTGTTTGTCGAATTTGTTCTTAAGAAGCCCCTCACAATGGAGACCCCACCACCTTCTACGACATCCTATTCTTGTGGCTCTGTGTCTGCAACAGAAGCTTTTCACCTTGTCTAACCAGTATCTTCCTGTGGTAATTTCAGTTCACCCCTAAAACCATGGACTCTGCTAAACCCCTACTGGGGCTCGGAGAGACCATTTCATTCTCTTCCCTCTTTGCAGCACCTTTCCCTATAATGGATTCAACAGTCACGATTTATTCCTCTTTTTTTTACTGCTAGAACAGGCCATTCCATACAGCCCCCTCCTCTTTCCCAGAGGATTTCTGTGGCTGCTGGCTTCCACAGTCTGTTGGAATTTTCCCTTCAAAAAACAAAAAGCCATGCCAGAATACTATCAGAGCAGTTGAATAATGAATCAAACTTGTTGCTTTCAATGGAGAGAACCCAAATGGAGAGTTAAATGAAATGAAGACATTCAAGGTGATGATAATACCAACTAGCAAAACCCTAAAATGAACTGTGTGACTCTTGGAGCTCATCCTTGTCCTCTCTTCCTAAAAACTTTTTAGAAATAATGCTTTATGAGCAGTGGAAGACTCTTCTAGCAACTCTTCGCTGTAAAGGCTGTCCGTGGTAAAAGCCTATCAATGCTTTGATACCATCCCCAGTACTTAATATTTCTGCTCCAATTTACAAGATCACTGGCTTAATGGATTAATACTTAGTGAATGGAGCATGCAATTCCTAGATACAAGGCATGAATTTTTATTGGGACCTAGGAGTAGGGAATGCTAAGTACTGGCTGCCAGTTAGCATTGGCTGAACCTCCTACAAGGATTGAGAGAGAATTTAAGAAAAAAATTCAAACAGAAAATGAACAACCTATGAGGTGAATGTTAGATGGCTACCTGAGCCACTAACGATGGCACTTGGACCATTTATAAAGTCTTCAAGGAGGAAAAGCCCCTTATTTTCAACTCTCCTCATACACTATTGTTTGCATTCTTCTTTCAGAACCAGCTGACTCCTGTGACCCGTCCAGCTCCTCACTGGCCACTTGTGCCACTGATTCCTGCTTTAGTCCCCACAATTTATATTTCAGATATGAAATGAGCATCCTGTGTTTTCTGTGACGCAAATAAAACCACCTGCAAGGGATCCCAAGCCAAAGCTGTTTGACAGAGTTCTGTATTCAGCAAACAGCCCCTGACTGAAGCTGGAGTGCAGTTTTTGGTGTGCAGGCTGAGCTGAGCTACTTACAGAGGCTGCAATCCCTCCGCTGTTCCTGGTCCCAGCAGCTGCCTCCTGCTTTCCACTATTTTCACACAACACTGTCCAGACAGAACACTGGTTTGCTAATGTATTCCAAAACATGACTCCCTTTATGGCTTGGACAGGGACTGGGGCAACCATGGTCTCATAAGGGTGGTAGGATATACTTTTAGACTTGTGGAAGTATTACACTTAATACACAAAAGCACAAGTAATTTTCACTGCTGGAAATTGTTAAAAACCAAGTATATTTTATCACGAGAGAATACTTTCTATTTAAAACTAGAATAATACCCAGCAACTGCTTTAAGGGAAGGAATATTCCCTCCCTTCTGGATCTGACAAGACTTTTCCTTGTCTAACTTATGTATCCAGGGGCACCTCCATTGTAACAAAAATTGTATGCAGAAGCATTAGAGAAGCCCTACAACTAAGTCAGAAACATGGAGATCCCTTTAGTCCTGGCTTTTCTAAAATNGCTTAACTGCATGGGAGAATTCAGTAAAGTTTATTAATAAAACAATTTAGATAAACTCCATTTATGCATTATTTGTACTAGTATCTTGGCAACTGCTTATTTAGCATCTTGAACACATCAGGAATTTTAAAGAGAAATACTGAAATCTTCCCTGAGACTGTAAAATCTTTGACAGAAGTGGGTCTGGGAAGTAACGATGAGTTTTCTTTGTCTGCTTCTCCTTATTTTTCTTCCTCCAACTAAAAACAATTTTCTAATATCCTTGGCATAACTACTATAATGAAGCATAATTTATTTGATCCTTACACAGCCCCCTTAGGATTACTTCTTGCAGATAGCCAATTATAAACTCTTACATACTTTATAGCCCTCATTATGTGTGACAGAGGCACACTAATAAATAATGCAAAACCCCTTTTGTACCCAGTCTACCTTGTGAGAATACCGGGGTCTGCTATGGAGGGAAAAAGCGCATTGTAATGCATTCTTATTTCCTAATGGACTGAAAAACTTTCTAGCTTCAGCTTGCTTCCTTGGGACACTTTTTTTCCCAGACTGAACTCCTGTGGCTTGATTCATTACTAGATAAAAATCAAGTTCGAATAGAAGTGGACCATGACATACGGAGTGTCACTGCCGTGTCACTTCCTCGTGACATCCTGTCAGCTGCAGACAAGAAAGGAGGTCTGAAAGCAGAACAGCCAGGTTGAATACAAATGAATGAATATTCGGTTGCAGGCTTTTCACAGTAACGGAGCAGAAAGGGTCAAGGCTCAAGGAGCACATTTCACCCTGCCTGTGCTGCCTTTCTGGTGCAACTTCCAGACACTGCTAGTGCTCAGGTCAAGGCTCTGGAGGAGACCAAAACAGCTCTGACCATCCCTCAGCTGTTAGGATTTAAAGAGCAGAGTGAGCAACTCAGCAGAGACATGGGGTTGAATATACACCGATAAGGTCTTGGTGGACTGCTTTATTTTTGCCTTTAATTGACATGGTACTACTTTTTAAAGGAAAAAGATGCAACTATAATGACTGAGAAATGTTACCAAGATCGCTACAGAGACCTGGGGGGTCCCAAGAGTTACAGCCGACTTCTGTCCCCGTCAGGGACTTCTGTACAACCACTGTGTTACTCGTATTGCCTCCTGAAGCCTTCTTTTCCCTACAGAAAGATTGGCTATTCAGTTCAAAAAGGGATTTCTTGCCTCTGTGTGGTGCTTTGAGACCTTGAGAGAAGGTGTTAACACAAGATTTAAAAATCGAAACAGCAAGCAAATAAACAAACCCAACTTTTCCAAGGGCATAGCCCACCACAGCCCTTGCTCCCGGAGGAGTGGGCACAGCTACTTTCACAGCCTGTGATACGGGCTTTGGAGGCATGAAGGCACAACTCCTGGCACCAAAGCTAAGCAATATTCAGTAAATGACACATGTCCTCAGCTAGTGTCTTGATGGCCACAGCGAATTACACAGTCTGAGATTCCAGCAGACATCTGGGTCTACAGAATCTCTGATATCCCCACGTGGCTCAACACAAATGTGGAATGAGTGCACAGAATAATAGTCTGTGTAGTACAAATACCATAGCTACGGTTAAGTTAAAGCCCTGCCACTGAGCTCTGTTAGGTTATGCAATTAAGTCAGCAGCCCTTCATAGCTGGCTGTGGGGATGGAAACGAGTGAGAGAAACAGAGACATTTGCCTTTGCATACAGCTACAAAGAAATTATCTGCCATTTTAACTACAGGGTTTGACTAATGCACACTGAAGCACTCGCCTTCAATTAGGCATTTAACCCAGCAGATCCAGCTGTGATCTGAAGAGGCTGAGATAACACTAAGTGTTTCTCTCACAGGAGCCACAGGGAATGGCCAGAGGATGTGATAAGCAGGTACAATCCTACTGGCTGACAAATCCTGTGTTTCCAGGAATGAGCAAAATCCACAGTATCTTTTCCATTTTGTACACCCCTCCACTTTTGATAATCCCAGGACCTACATACCTCATTTGGGAACAACATGCCCCTGGGAAACCATGCAAAAGTGTCACTTGAAGATACGATACTCTAACTCATGGTTTATGAATGCATCTTTTATTTGTTTTTAAAAACTGGAATAAGCATAAATTAAATATGAGAAACTTTTTGCAGTTTGCAGGCAGAAACAACAACTAACTTAAGTGTAAATACCTGCTATTTTTGGTTAAAATGATTGTGGAAACAGCTTTTACATAAAACCTGACCAAAACAAGGTTGGGGTGTCTACGGTCTGGATATTCCCATCTGAAAAACGTGTTGGCAGTGTCAGGGTAACTTCAACAGGATCAACAATAGGAACCAGAATAAGGCCATCTTCCCACCTTGCTGTCACTGAGGGATGGTTTGAAAGGCTTCCTCCTCCCTGTTTGCACCCTTCTGCAACTCTCCCATCATCACCTCTTCCTCACCTGCCCCAACAGGATATTGCCACAAACATTTACGTGGCTGCTTGGGAACTGATATTGTAGAGAATAAGCAGTTTTTTGCTTCCTGAAGACAAGGAACAACATAGAGTCAGAAATGAGAGTTTGGCAAGTAATAAACACTTAATCCAAATTAAGATAACAATAAAGATTGTGCCACTGTACTCTGCAGCAGGTCACTGTGTTTCAGGTCTCCAAGTCTATCATCCAGCAGATCTGCAGAAACTGGAGATGGAAATGTACAATTTGCATCTAGTTCCCTGCTCCCAAGGGGTGGTTCATTCCCTGAGGTAGTCTGCTCTGCTTTGCTCCCTGAAGCACATGGCTTTAATCTGTGCTGAACACCATGGTGTGTCCAGTCCAATTTCAAAGGTCTCCAAGCAATAAAGGTTTATGGCTTTCCTGGGGCAACTGTTCCACAGCCAAATGGATTGCTCTGGTGTGATTTCGGGGGAGCAGTTAAATAGAGGCTTGTATCTGCCTCACCAGGAAAATACAACTGCACTTAAGAACTCTCCTAGAAGTATTTTTTGTGTATATATACACACGAAGGCAAGATCACTTCCCAGTGCTACGTGACAATCTTCTGTCCCATCACAATGACCTTGCATTTCCATTGAGGAGACAAAGACTCAGCTTGCCTCTCGCTCCCCACCACACAAACACCACTGTGAGAACAAGCAGCACAACAAACACCACTGGCATCCCCAGGCACAGCAGCCTCCTCTGGAGCACAACAGCTCGCCACTGCCTTCAGAAAGTGTTCAGTGCCACTTGCTGTTGCCACATGGACAGCTGAGCCATGGGGCTTCTCTCTCCCTTGGGCTGACTTCCAGGTGCTCCAGCTCACCACACGCAGTGTGTCATTGCCTGCACTAACAGGCACAGGTGGCAAGATGAGGGGAACCCAACGGGACTGCTCCTCCCCACAGCAGCCTGTTCTTATGCTGGTTGATGGGCCACAAAATATGACTTTGGGATAAATTTCATGTCACAAAGGAGCAGATCTTATGTTGTGCCACGTCTGAAAAGAATAGTTAGGCAGTCTTACACATTCCCAGCTATGCTTTCCTGCCCTCTTCCTCCCCCTTCCCTCATGCAACTTCAAGGTAACATCAAATCAGTTCAGGGAGCTACACTGGCCAAAAAAAATTATCACAACTTTTTATAGGGTTATTATTCTGCTGGTATTAACTCTCCAAGTTGGCATACTGATGGATAACGTAAGTGCCATGCCAAGGGCAAAGGACCATTGCCTCCCAAGTACCAGCAATCATCTTGAGCAAATCATCAAACCCTAGTCCAGGTCAGTTTGTTTGGAGCCCTCCATGCAACCACACAAACAGGCTGGGAGTCTGACAAGGACACATCAAGGGAACAAGGGGCATGTAAACAGTGGTCTGGCACCTGACCAAGTCCTGGAGACATGGGCAGAGCCAAGGGGACCTGCAGTGCTGCACACAGCTGAGAGTGGCCGTGGAGCAACATGGTAAATGGGATTGAGTAAAAAGCCTTGGAGACAACTGCGCAGAAATGAGACAAAAGAGGGAACTGAGTGCTGCAAATGTGACATTGAGGGATACTCGGAGACATACAAAATAGGAGCAGGATGAAAGCTAAAGGAGCGCAAACTTTCAAGAAGATGGGAATAGCTTCTATATTCAAGGCAGTTAAAAGGCCAAGGAGGAAAAGATTGTGACAGGAGCCATAAACTTAGATTACTTGCATCAATAAGGAAGAATAAACTGTTGTGTTATACGAAGGGGCCCTGCAGTCAAAAGGCAATTGGTGTTGGAAAGGGGTTTCTTAAGAGATAATCCTGTCTCAGTTCTCTGATGTACAGCCCCGCTACCGTACTTCTCACGTTTGTTCATTACAATGATCTGCCTAACCGCCTAATAAGCATCATTCCGTCTGTCATCGCAAAAGGAGCTCATGGCTGCAATAAAAAGCTTGGATGCAATTCAGCAATCCAAAATGCCGCGGCTCTAATTTATTCATTCATTTAGTTTTCAGTGGTGCAATGACACCGGCCACAATAGTATTACATGAGGCTGGTTTAAGTATCCAGGAGAGCGCAGAGAGCGGAAAATTCAATTCCCATTGCCATGGTGAGCGATGTATGCCACTGAAGAGAGCTTAACTCCCAGGGTAAGAAGGGTGGTCTCCTTGCAATATTCCTTTTGAGCACAGCCACTGTACTCACAAAGAGCATTATCAAAACTCAGAACTCATTACCCTGACTGGGGGTGACAATTCCTCCAAATTTCATTTTTCTGGAAACTCCTTCCAGCAAAGCAGTAGCACTGAAAATATACTGCTGACAATCATCAAATAGATTTACTGTATCAAGCACTAAAAATGTCCTCTGCAAATTTGGGGAAGGGCAATGATTTCTAATGGCTTATGAATTGTCCCAAGACAGGCCTTCTGAGGACTCTCTATCATTACCTGCCACCCAAATGACACTAATTCACGTGGGTTTGGGTATTTTCCAAAAGCAGAATGGTGTAAGAACATAAGCAATTTACTTTATTGCCCCTTCACGTCATAAAAAGGAGTTGGGCAGACAGTTTGCAACATGAAGTCCTTGCAGTAGGTACAGCTTCTTTTTGCTCTGCAGAACCATGGCAAAAGGTGCCTTTGACATCCAACTTGTAGTGCTTGGTCGGATGTAGTACCTCGAAGCAGGGGAGCACAAAACACCACCAGTGACACACTGTATGCCCAGAGCCTGTGGTGCAGTGAATCAGGGGCAGCTGCTTTGTACCCAGCTTTACGTAACTCCTGACAGGCCTATGAGCACAAGTCAAGGCACTGTTATTCATACAATTGTAAAAAATAACAGTGGTTTGCAAATGTTTACATGTTCAATTATATATAAGCCTTCCCCAGTGAGTACATCTGTCTCTTTTTGCTTTTCTCTGTCAGTCAAACTGCCTCTTGAATGCAGAAGCTGAATGCTGCAAATGAACATCAATGGAATTCTCCTTGCAGCAGGGCCCATGAAAAGTGAGGACAGAGAAATTTGTATTTGTATTCTCTTCTGAAGGGTGCTCTGGGCTGTAATTGCCTCAGTTTGCAGCTTGCTAGTTTTAAGAAGCCATTTTGCTTTGGCGAAGTGATGCTATGCAGTGATTTTTTTCCTCCAGCATCTGAAATCAGGGGCACCCCTTTATCTGTTATCACTGCCTAGAACAGATCCCGCAGCCACACCTCTTTCCTCAGACAGATGATGCTTTTACAGGTAGAGCCATAATAGTGATGGTTTTTGATGGGAGTGGAAGGAGAGAAAGGTGGCATCATATTTTACTAAAAGACCACTTTAAATCAGAAGATAGGAGCGAGCTGCCTGCAGGAACATTCTGCAGTGGGAGAAAGGACAAGAGAAGGTCAGGGCAAGTCAAAATGTTTTGTATTTGTGGCAGGTAAAGTGCCCGCCATGGGGTTACCGCAGCTCAGTTTTCATGGGGCAAATAAAGCCTTTATATTTAACAGTCAATGTTATTCCTACACTTCATGGATATTTCCATGTCTAGGGACATTGGAGAGGGGCTGACTATGTGCAGATCCTGTGGAAGACAAGAGGGATTTATATGTCCCCTAACCCTTGCTCAGTTTTCACTCATCTTCCCCAGCTGTTAGAGGGGACATGGGAAACTGGATGGCTATGACATTCCAAGGTGGAGGTGTCCAGAGGGAGGCTGACTCAGTCCTCGAATGGGGAGGTGGTATCAGCCACACATGCTGCTGCTCATCAGCAAGAAATGAAATGCTTAAGACATTCCCTTAGCAGAGTCATGAAAAACTCTCTTTTGCCCTCAGTAAAAGAAAATCATCACACGGTTTCTTGCCTTACCCTTCTTTTTTCTTTTAATAAAACTATTTTTCCTCAGTTTCTGTGCAGGAAGATCTTAGCTGACCCGTTACAGGTCAGTCAGTGCGACTGATTTAATACAGGTGGAAGAAGTCAGAGACAAAGAGTAGAAAAAGTATGACATCATTATACAGTAAAATTTATTTCAGCTCCTGGGGAGAATACTGCATTCATCAGGGACCAAATTAAATGCTTATGTCAGGAGAGAAAGATTCAAAAAGTTTATCTGTGGGTCTCCTTCCTCACCTCACCAGAAAAATATGAGTTAATGCTTCTCCTTGGCATCAACTTGACAGTCAAGGAGATTATCACGATCCACTTACAGATGTGGAGCACAGCAACACCTTTCCTAAAAGGCAGCAGTCTGCAGGCTGTGCCAGGATGGGATATGCTTGGTGGACAGCCCTGCTCTCTGCCTTGTGCCAAGGGTAGCCATTTGGCAGTCAGAGAAAAATTAGGTCAAATCACTGCATTAAAGCCAGGCCAGAAAAAACAGTGCAGATGAGGAACAATAGTTGTGCGACCAATTATAGCGAATGTTGTGATGTGTGCAGGGGCTGGGTTAGATTTTCAGCTAAGCTCTTGGGAGAAATGCATTATTTATTGGCATTACTTTGCCAATTATTTTAATGCAATATTTATTACTGCATTAAACAATAAGCCTTAGATCTTTGTAATGGAAGAGGAAGACGCTTGCTTGGTCTCAGAGCAGAACACCAAAGCACAGCCAGGTCCCGCTCGTCCTCCCACAGAAGTTTATTAATGAATGAACTGCTCCTAACAACACGCTCTCTTTTTCTTCCGTGCCCTCCCCCTTTCCTGTCTTGAACTTCCAGCAGAGAATCGAGTCTTTGTTATTACTCAGGCCGTTGGTGAACTTTAACCCCTCCCAGCAGCCTCATGCTGCCCCATGGACCATGTTCCAGTCCAGAGATGGGCGAAAACATCCCCCGTCCATCCTGCCAGCAGGATGAGGACCCAGACTGTCTTGCGCCTGTGTCTGGACATGTCTCAGGGTTCTTCAGCACAGAAATGGGTTGGGCATTTGAAGCCATTGAGATGGTATCAGAGTATTTAAAACATTACAGGGGGAGGAATCGGTTTAATGGACATTCGTTCATTTCTAGGCTCTCTCTCCATCATAGGCAGCCCACACTAAGTAATACACTGGAAACAATGACATGGGAAGAAGCCTTGGTAACACCAAAGTGTTTTATTAATGGATCTTGTTTTTTCCCTTTGAACTTCTTTGGGACATTAAAAAATTGCATCATACCATAATTTCTTTTTCTAGACATGAAAAATGCTGTGAGGGCTTCATGCTATTCAACTCAGTTATACTACTCATGCATCTCTGAAGCCTAATTTGCAGGCACGTTTTCAAATACAAGGCAGAAGGATCAAAATGCAGTTTATTGGAGCTGTAAGGGGAAATACTGTGGGGCCAGTATTTACACTGCAGTGGCTTCGAGCGTTCAGTGGGAATGAGCTGGACAACAAGGACACTTTAATGTGCTTTGGATCATGCCTGCACTAAGAAAGGGATCACAGCGGTTCTTGTCAGTGGTTGTGGAAACCAGATGCCAGTGTCTAGTTACTGAGGTTTTATTTCCAGGAAGCATGTAAATCCTCTATTTTATCAACACATCTCCTTTTTATAATATGAATGACAGATGGAGTAAGAGGAAATTGCATAATAAAATGAGTAAAAGCCGATATCAGTTTGAATTTGTTCAGACACTGATGATTATCTCATGCTTTGAATAACAGACATCTGCATGCCTCTCATTAAAGCAGAAGTCTTTGAGCTACCATGTCGTACTGCAAGTCTTCCTAAGTTTTTCAAATAAAATAACTGGTTTAACCACCAAAACCACCGTGTTGTGGTATCTTAAAAAAATTAAACAGCCTTGACTTTTCAGGACTCACTGGCTCCTTTGCATTAACATCAAAGTTCCACAAAAACAAAACCCCCTGTGGGATTTATAGCATGTAAACAGTCAAATTAATCCAGAGCTTGGTAAGAGATTGACACAAAAGAGTAGAAATGTGCAAAGCACAGCCTAATTAGATCATTATATTCCACAATGACCAGCACATGGATTATGGAAATCCAGCTTTAATAAAGTCCTGGATATGCTTATTTTGGTAGACAGCTGATATTCCCATTTAATATCAAGTTCAGAGAGTAACAATAATTGTTATTATTATTATGTGGACTGGATCCAGTACAACCACCTTATGCAGGGAAGCACCCATGTTTTACCTTTTCAGCACTCAAAAGCATGGTGTAAAATAATTTAGCTAAAGTAAGAGCTAGTGTTTTGAGACAGGGGAGTTGGGAGAAACACTCCTGAACATCATCTGAGCAATCCAGAGCAATCCAGTCCTAAACTAGACCTGCTTGCACTGGGCCTGGGCCTAAGTTATCATTAGTTACCACAGCTGGGGTCATGATCAGTGGCTGAGGGACAATGAGCTTCATCGTATTTTTTCCATTTCCTGAGGGTTATGGGGACAGGTCAGTCTGGCCAGTGCACGAGCTAGGTGCACTTGCTGGGCAATTTTAAGAAGAAAGCTGTTCTTCAGAATAGTCTTAACCAAACATATGAAAACTCACAAAAATCAGTTACAGTTTGAGGAGAGTGCTGGGGACAAGAGCCGAAGGATGGCTGAAATAGGAATGCTTGTAAACAAGGAAATGCAGCTTTTGTGAGCTGAATAGTAACTGTCAGAGTTCAAGAAGCATTTGGACAATACTCTCAGGCACATGGTGTGACTCTTGGGAATGGTGTTGTGCAAGGCTATGAGTTAGACTCAGTGATCCTTATGGGTCCCTTCCAACTCAGCTTATTCCATGATTCTGTGAATCTGTGGGATGTGAGATAACTGGGGTGGGCTAGCAAAAGACATGTCATGATGGGGAGGAGAGTTTGTGTGGGGAACTTCCAGTGGGCACATGGGAACAAGAGATGAGTACAAACAAGTGTCTATTCAGAAGATTAATGCAGAGTCAAGAAACTAAAAGCAAGTGATGGGGACTTTTTTTCTCTGAAGGTTAAGCAAATCGCAGTTGTCCCATAGGCGTATTCACAGGATATTCAATCGTGCTGTTTAATAAACCCCACATCAGGATGCAGGGGTACTGCATTTTGGATGCCCACACCATCCACCCTTCTGAAGCTTTAAACCTTTTTTCACCTGGGCCATGTTGCTCCCTCTAACACCAACTCTGCATGGTCCTGGCAGAACGAGCTGCCCAGAAGCCTGCTCAACAATTCCTCACAACTCTGTTAATTCAGGAGTACTTTTAACTGATAATAGCAGACCCATTATGCCTAACTCACTGCTCTTTAACTCCATCAAAATGGAGGAAAATATTTCTAATGCACATAAAAATTCAAGCCCTGAGCTTCTCCAAAGACCCCAAAAGCTTAGTTGCTATGAATCGCTCTTGTTACAAGTCATTATGAAATCTATAGGGCTACTTTTTATCCAGGAACAATCAAAACCTTCATCACAGGACTCCCTTTGTGCAAGATCTCCTGGTGTATTGAGCAGTTGCATATTGTCGCACACAAAAAAATTCTGAGAATTTTTTTTCTTGTAATAGAGTATTAACTGCATTTGTACAATACAGAATTACATTATTTTCAGCATGGTTTTGTTTCCAGACACACTACCAGGCAGAAAAAAATACTTATCATTCACAAATGTCAGCTGAGAAAAATAAATCTAAGGCACATTAAATCATACAACAATAATGCTCTAAGAAAGCCCCTTACTGCTCCATTCATGCCCTGGAGCTTGCTGATCATTACATATAAAACACACGCTTATTCTCATAAAATGCATTAAGATTTTATGGCACAGTGTCTTGAAATCACTCAGAAATAACCTAGAAATGTCATTAGTGGGGTGACTGTGCTATGTGAATTATAGCTTTTGCCCAGTATATTATTTCATACCCTGAGAAATTTGATCTACTCAAATCATAATTATTTTCATTTTCATCTGAACATTAACCCTGCTCCATCTATGGGTGAGTAACTAGCCTGGCTCAAAGTCCATTCCCCTTGGAAAGCGAAGCATACACCAGCACATTAGGAAAACAAAGAGCCAGTCTCTGTTTCATGTTAAGCTAAAAACATCTGGAAAAATAGGTCTTGTTATATTTGGTGCACACTGCATGGCTACTCTGAGATAGCAAGGCAAGCACCACTATTTCAGATCACAAAAAGAGTAATAGTGTGTTATTTTCTGACTTGGCAAAGAAGATGCTAAATAAATCATGTGAATTATTCAGTGTTGAGAGACAGGTTATATTTTCTATTTCTGCTCTTTGCTCAGTCTCATGTGACTTTAATACATGCAGAGGTGAGAAAAAAAGGCCTTTCTTAATCTCTGAAGTATGGCTTCCTCAATATTGACTGTAAATTGGGTTTTTCTAGGTGGATGGTCAGAATCTGGGTGCACTGAAGTGACTGCCAGGAATGACAACACAAGGTTAGATTGGCATCTCCATACTCCTAAAATTTCTACAGTTGGGCAGGTCTTTCCCATTTTCCTCCTTTTCCTTCCTGCATCTTTCCAAACAGTGTGCTGAGATGAACACTCGTGTTGGCAACTCTGAACCCTTATATCACCCCAGAAGTCCTGGGGGAGAGGATGCCCACCAATGCTATGCCCACATGCTGCCAAATCCTGCTGAAGAGAGCCTGTTCAGCAAGGAACAGCATTCTCCTGGATATTTATGCCTCCCTGCGCAGAGCTCAGGTCTGACAAAAGTTATGATACCTGAAAGTACTCCATCAGAGTAGCAATAAACATTCCCTAATGCAACAGAGTGCCTGACTTACATGAAGCCTTTCTTCACAAGCACTTTTAACAGAGGATTACAGTCCCCTTGACACAGCATAAATCCTGGGTGACATGCTGGATGCCATGAATCAAATCAACACTCCAAGGGCTGCACCAGACAGCGGCTGGCTCCTGAAGGCAAGGGGAGAGAAGAGCCGGAGGAACGCCCCTTCCCTGCTTTGTTGTGCTCATTTGGCACAAGAGCTACAAGGCCATTGAGCTAATCACCACCATAAAAACATTATTTCAATGCCTTTAACATGTGACTGCATTCTCTACTACTCTGCCCTGCTAATTTGTCTCAGCTCTCTTCTTTGGTTTTCCTCACTCTGAGGGATACTCCATCAGTACTGGGCATTTTGAGTAATTAAACCTGCCAGGATGCCTGCCTTTTGTCCTGGGATGCATGTCCAGGACAACACAACATGTCCAAACATCCATGCTGGATGTCCAAACACATCCAACAACTCCATTCATGGCTGTCTGCAGATCCACATTTTGATGGACATCGCAGGACTGTGAAACCTTCCAGCTTTCACCTTCTCTGTGTAACTTTTGCTGTGTCCTGATGATATGCTGGGACAAGGATGGGTATGACCATTCACTGGCTTAAGCCAGGGACATGTGAGGGGAGGGTTTAGATCCAGACCCCACAGGGCATTGCAAGCGCTCCTGGTCTGTTCATCAGAAAGGCTAATCCCAAGAACTGGAAGAGATGAAGTGGAGATTTTTACTGTTTCACTGGCCCTTATTGTTCTCTCAATTTTTCCCAGCCACCTTCACAAATGCATACAAATGCATTTGGGGAAGGGCTAAGACTCAGCTCTTTTCTCAAAGGTAACAATTTTGTCTTACATGCAGTATGCACTTCAAAATAAATGTCTTAAATCACAAGGTTAGACCAGATGTAAACTTGGACAAGGGATTACAAGTTCAGTTAAGAAATACATGCTTTTCAGGTGCTCTCACTACTTCTTATTTGTCTTGCTGGATACTAGTTCTTTGGCAATGCTTGCAAAGTAGAGGTTTTCTAATTCCACATTACACAAATATAAATCAGTGAAGTATAAGCAGATCAAATATAAACAGATGTAATAATGGCAATAGATTGTATTTTGCCAGACTGTCTCTCAAAAAGGGTAGTTACAGTATCATCCATATTAATATTTCTTTCTTGAAAGAATTGAAGAATGGCTCAAAACACAGCTAAATGCCACAGAATCAGAATTACAGAATCATAGAATAGTTTGGGTTGAAAGCAATGTTTAAAGGTCATCTGGTCCAACCCCCTGCAATAAGCAGAGACATCTTCAACAAGATCAGGTTCCTCAGAGCCCTATCCCACTCGACCTTGAATGCACATTATACTTGCGGTGTGAAACCAGAAAACTTGTTTAGTTAATGTGGATATTTGTAATGCATTAACTGTCACATTTTGTAAGTATATAGCCTTCCTCGTACATGATGTTACAAAGACAAAAAATAGAGTGTTTTGTAATGTAAAAAAACAGGGAAGATTCTAAGTAACTATATAAATGGTGGAAATGATACAAAGACATGGAATGAAATAAGTAATTTCAACAGCTGTAGTATCACAAACAAAAAATAATTTCAGACCTAAGAGAATATGAGACATAAGAGACATAAGTGATAGCTGTACAGCTGTGTAGATATAAAGATGTAGAGATACGGAATTCATATTATAATATCCTTTCCACCTGGAAAGCTGCAGTCAACTTAGGTCATATTTATTTCTCTAGAATAACGAAAGTGAAACCCCCAAAAATGTGTCTCTAAGGAAAAGTACTTAAATATTACCATCAATGGCAAAAAGTAAATAAGGAAAAAGTTAAAGTGGTGGGGAAGGACAGAAAAGGTTCTGGAAGAGCAGACCTGTTTAGTTCAACAATACCAGAAGATTCATATTGATCTGGAAAAAGGAAATCCACCATCTAATCCTTCTGGGTGATGGTACTCTTGCTGCTACAATAACCTTGGAGCAACTGAGATGCAGAATGCAATCATAGATGGTGGAATAAAACAGATTGAACGAAATGATTTTATACTGGAATCTGTAATTTGTCAAAGAACAAACTTTTTCCCCTTTCATTCTAAACATTCCTTAGACTGAAGATTGAACCACTGCCCTAAAATGAGGATGAAAGTTCCCCCTCTGCAAGGCCATGCCTCACAGTAAATTTACAGGACATGAGAATTCCAGGATCTCATAACAATAGTTTAAATTTTCTTTCTCAGGGATAAGTGTCCCCTCAGTCAGATTAGCAACTCTTACCTGCCTGGTTCCTCTCAGCATCAACTGAACTTTCTCTAAAAGTGTCACAACCACCACCCAACGCTCACCTTTCGTTTAACCCATGGTCCTTTTTATTTTTTGCAAATACTGAGACAAAATCTTATCAGAAATGGAAATGAGGAAACCATGTTGCAAAACAGGATGCTTCCTCCCCTTAAATCTTCCACAGTGCAACACGTAAGTCCCAATAGAATGAAGTAAATTTTAACACCTTTTTCATTTTTATCAGACATTTCTTTCTAGGTTTTCAAAAAAAGGTATTGTTTAATGTGCCTTATTTTTCCTTCTAGGCCAACACAGGGGCTAATGTGCTAAAAATCTTGTGAAGTTCTCAATATTAGGTAGAATTGGCTCATTTTGTCTTTTACTGAATTAGCTACATAAAAGAAAGCTCTTTTGCACTCTACAATTTGCAGCCAAATGCAGTGAGACAGTTGCAGTTTTAGAGAGCATCCTTCACTAAATGAAATCCTAACAAATGGAAGTTCAGCACTTAGAAATACGTGTCTTTTCAAACTGTCATGTAAAATCTTTCGCCTTTAACTTGTGTTATATCAAAGTTTCCACTTATATCTAGAGCTACAAACTAGATTGATTGCCAGTGCTAGAAATGGACAAGTCCTTTAAAAGCTTCTCCTTTAAAATCATTTTATGCAGTCTTCAAAGCTATAACATCAGAGATATTAACAGCCCCAGAGGCTTTATTTTAAAGACCACATAGAAAAAAGGAAATATTTTAATATTAAGAAGTCTTTTATATAACCCCCTCAAACAGGGAGAGGGGGGAGAACCTCTGCTAAACCTTTTCAAAATATGTGAGCCAGTTTTTGCAGCAGATCCTGGAGTTTCTCAGCCTGGGTGTCAAATTGTATTAGCTACCCTTCCGTTGTTCCATGCACGAGAAGGGAGGCTGAGGGTGTTACTGCTGTTGGCATATGGACTGTGACAGCGTCAGTACAGGAAGGTGTATCTTGGAAAGTACAGCTGTCAATATGCAAAATATAAATCGATTACACTTCTTTGTAGCTTTAATAGCTGTTGTCTGCCAGACTGAAGCTGTTCAGACTTGGTTACACATCCCTGATAGCACTTGGATGATATAGTAGGACTTGCTTTCAATAGCCATTACCTATCTTCTGTCAAATCTTTCTCCTGTCAAATCTTTTAACCTGTCTGTGAAGCTTCACTTCCAGTAACCACAAGACTGCAAAGGGGCACTACCTTGCTGCAGGCTAAATTCCATAGAGAAAATATTTCTCTATGACCAGACAGTTATGTAATAACCAATGCAATGTCAACAAGGAAGGAGGATGAAAGATTCCCAGAATGCTCCTTAGACCTCTCTGATGTCTGACAACTCACTGTTGGGTGAGGTTTGCATTTTTTTGAAGCTTGTGCATCACAAACATTCAAGGACTTCACATCCTGAATCTGAACTAAGCTTTAATGCAGCCACATTTTCTTTGAGGAGTGTCAACTGTGATGTGTTGGGAGTTGCTTCAGCACTCGAATATTTTCAGGAAAAAGACAGTGAACCAGTAAAAATCAAAGCAAACAGTAGCTTCCATCACTACAATAGACTGAGAAAAATAAAAGGAAGGTTACAGTGATTTCACAACCAAATCATACCAATTCCTACTTTTCAGTACATATACATCTCTAAGACACATCTCTGTCAGCAAGCTTTTGGTCTAATACTCATAAATATTATCATGTACAAGCAAGAATGCAGAATTAGATACACTGCCCTTAGCACTTTTTCCTCAAAAGCTAAGGTAGATTTCATCATGATGTTAAGAAAACACCCCTCCGAAGTAATAGATGTCAAGTTATACTCACTGATCTCAGTCTGTGTCCTTATTTGACACAGGCCAAGTCAACTGACCCAGAGTCATTGATCTGCAGTAGAACTGGGGACAGAGCCATGCAATGACCCCTTCCACATCCACATCGAAGGGCCTCGTCACGGGCTGAGTGAACAGGAACAGGAAGGCAGCAGTTCACTTTGCTGCAAGGCTCCTGTACTTCTATCCTGCTATTCATGACTGAAGACACCCATTCTGACTGAAACACAGATTTATTTCTCCTGTCCTTATTTATTGTTGGTTCACCTTGCTTGAAAAATGGCCACTTTCCTTCTTTGAAAGATGTCTGGTGTTTTGTAACATCAGCTAATGGACATTCTTATCAATGGCTGTAATGTATTTGGCATCTCCATAAAGCAGCACACCTTTCTGGACCACAAGAGGAAACTAAAAGCCTGTAAATATCCCTGTCTTCTTGTCATTCTGCTGTCCAAGGATGACTCTGAGAGACAAGAAGCCTGACAGAGTCTGGACTGTGCTGGGAGGTGGAGCAAGGAGTGAGGAAAACCCACTGTGCTATCTCAGGGGTCTCCTCACCAGAGCTGTCCTACAAGCAATTCCTAATCCCAAATGCACATTCCAGAGAAAAATGTGAATGCTTAATTGTGTTCCTCAAGCAAGCCAAGTGTCACATGGGTTTGCTTTGAACTGGAAGAGAAAAACAGGGTACTAGACACCTGGGACTTTCCCATTCATGCAGCAATGCAGCACCTGGATCTCTTCCTGATCCACTGTATTTTAATTTTGCTGCAAAATCTGAAAGAAATGTTACAGGAAATTTCTGACAATCCAGCTGCATCAGAAGGGCTCACAATTCTACCACCTGACCATCAGGCACTTCAGTTCTAAGAAGCTTTCTATTTCCCTCCTCTTTCCAAGGCTCGTGCCAGAAAATGTCACAAAAGACACACAAATCAGACATGGCAAATAAATTTGTAGAAATGCTCAGCTAAAAGATCTTCTCTGGCAGGTTAACAGGTCCCTGGTGAAGAAAGAAGGAAAGCACTTCTACCCCACAGTGTTAAACAGATGTGCTAGGAGCAGATGCCTCAAAACCAGTACGAGCTGTGACCAGAGTGAGTAAAACACTTTGTCATGGACATTCCCAAAAGAGAGGGAAAATACAATTCACAGTGATCTGACAGGAAACCTGCAGACCTTCACAGACTCTTAAACTTTGTTCCAGATGCATATAGTACACTAAAATTCATACTCTAAAAAGAAGGTCTTGAAATATAATAAGCTTCTATGAAACTTTAAACTTAGGATCTATATTTATCACACTTTAAATACAACAGATGGATCCACATAATTAGCAGCTTATCTGCATATATCTGTAGATAAGAAAAGAAAATGCTTAATGAGCAAGTAAGAAGTCTGTGTTTTTCTAAAACTTCCAAGCCTTTGGGCCACAGCTCTATCTTTGCCCCAAATATAAGAATTCTACTGGCATCACAAGGAGCAGTGCAGGTGGAGGATGCTTTAATCTTTTAAAAGTGAAGGCGGCTTTCAGATGCCCTGCCTCCCCATCCCCACAATTTCTGCAATTCAAAATATGAAAGAAAAGAAAGAACAACTTTAGGAAAGAATTAGCCTTACTTGAAACACTGTTAGACCATCTAGTTTTAAATTTTTTAAGCCTCCACTAATTACACAGAGCCTTACAGAGCTCCTTCTATGAACCTGACATACTTAAGTTTCTATTGTGGCCAGTGGTTTTCAGAGGAGACAAACCATTTTTGCTGGTATGTCATGATCAATGAGCCAGGCACAAGAAATATCATTGACAGATCATTTTACTTCGCTCAGAGATCAAAATTAATCTTATCCAAAAAAAAGGAAGAGAAGTCAAGAGATTATAAGGGCTTAAAATAATGTCTGAAGGAGAATTTAACCTTGATACTTGAACATTAATTTTTTGTGCTTTAAACCAATCACAGTTTGAGCTCTGGTATCACCACTATTCATACACTGACTGAAACAAGCCTATAGTTTGTTGACTTTCATTTATCCTGCCTTGAACTATTTAAGCAACTGAACCAAAAGTCACACATCAATGAACAAGCCAGGTGAGAGGTAAGAAAATGGTTATAAAGTTGTCTTACCCCTACTCTGACGGGAATAATATCCACCTGAATGTCACTATTGCTGAACTATGGCCCCAGGAACACTGTGAAATAAGAAAGCATTTAGGAGACACTAGAGAAGACAAAAGCTTGTGGGCTGTTTAGCAAATTCCATGGGTGCGAGAACTGAAGGAAACACTCCTGACAGCTGGGGAAAGAGGTGGGGACAAACGACTGGAACCAATTAAAAAATGTGGCCAATCACTCTTGTAAATCCTTCTAAGTTTGTTTTTCTTGTAATGGCTCTATATAGAGAAAAAAAAGGGAACACTTTTCATATTTTAACTTGGAAATTGTTTTTTAATCAACATTTTAGTAAAAAAAAAATTATACTTGAAATTCTGATTTTGATAGTTTCTGGCAAACTTTAGAAGGAAAGTCAGACATAAAGTTCAGATTTGAATAATGCAATTACTGAGCAGCAGGGACATGCAGTTACAGACATAATGTGCTGAAGATGATTAAAGTCGAAAAGATGTGTCTTCAGCTTCAGCATGGCAATTCTTCTGCCATTTTTTTTATTTGAAGAAAATTAAAGTAGGCACTGTACACCAGCAAGGGAAACTGGAAAAGTTATGGCTAAAATACATACAATCAACCTTCTTTCTCTTTTCTCTTTTCTTTTATATTCTTTTTTCTCCCTCTCTTCCTCCTCCACCTTCCTCCCTCATCCTCTTTTCTCTCCCCCTCTCAAAGATCTCTTTTTAAGAAATTGTACAAAAAGAGCAACTGAACAAAAGAACTATCATGTAAAACTATATCAGTAACAAGTTCAGTAGTTTTTGTAATTGATTCAGAAGAATTTGAATCCATTAAAAATCTGTGAGTTCCAATGTATTGAAATTTTATAGGATTAAAATCTGAAATTGTGGACTGTTTTATGTCAGTATTTTTCATCCCTGATTTTGTTCCAAGAGCGAAATGATAAGTACTACCTTTTGCATATTAAATAGTTTGATTTTGCAGAAGGGCTAAACATATTGACAATTATATACCCTTCCTAAGGAACAGGTGAAACTTCAGCTAATCCATCACAAGAACGCACTACAGAGCTAACAGGGTATTAGCTAATACATGATAGTGCAGAAAGCAGTGCTTTTGCTGAAATAAAATTAAGACACTTCTTTTGAATGAGAACTTCTTGACAAAGCCATGCATGAGCAGTGCAGACTTATTTCAGGCCTGTGTTGTGCTGCATCTCTCCCTTGGTGCAGGGCAGACTCAGACGAGTGATGATAATGGGGGATCCTACAGGCAGCTCCCATTCTGCACCAGTGATTCCACACCTGTGTGGCCTTGTCTTTATCTCACTGTGCAGCAACAAGCTCTCACATGGACATCCTCTCTGTTTGGCATTGGAAATGATGAATGGAGTTGTTTTCTTGTAAGAAAACCCTGTAAGAGCTTGAAAGACTAAAATGCAGTGAGCACTGCAGAGACAGGGTCTGCCTGGAGTGCTGCACCGGGACTGGAGCTCCACAGCTCAGCATCCCCAGCATCTCACAGCAGACAGGATTCTTTACGCTACTGCCTTTATAGTGTTGGATCCAACAAACGGCACCTGAAGTGGTTCTCTGCAGAGCCTGAGTACCTTTCTTACCAGGGTCATAACACACCAGTACCTCCCAGGACAGCACACGTGCCTATGCCTATGCACCAAAGGCCATTCTCCAAGGCAGCCTTCTGTCTTTCAATAACTAGGTTTGAATGGATCGGGGGTCAGTGCCAAAGAATAGAAAGGACAAAATCATTCACTGTTGTTCTGTGCACAGGGGTGCTGTTAGTGTTACAAACCATATTTTAAAGTGACTTGCAGCTAGTGAAACGATCACATTTGCCACTTCACCCTCTGCTCTAAATTCCTATCAGCTTTTCTTATCTTTTCACTAACAAAACAAAAACACACACGATGAAAACTAATGTAAAGGAAATAAAGAGAAAACGTCCCTTTTCAGGAAAATATAGCAGAGATCAAACTACTGGGAAAAAAAAAACCAACAAGAAAAAACCCAAACATCTGCTGCTGGGTCTCATGTCTCCCCACAGGAAAAGCTGCACTCATTCCTCCAGGACTCAGTGAGACACAAATAATGGTTAGAGGAAGGCGGAGAGTCACTGTGTTATTTCATTTGGCAGAAGTAGTTGTGTGACCCTCCCCAGTGACAGTAAAACACCTGGACGGAGGGAGGCTTGCAGCAGCAGAACAGCCTCAGCTGAGGTGGCCTGCAGCTGTATGAATGGGGTTTAGGGTTACAGAGGGGGCACATTTAGTGGTAATTCCTCAGGATTGGGTTACAGCCTCTGCAACTTCACTCATCCCAGGGGTTCTCAAATCCACAGATGCCATTTCGATGTCAGGCTTGCCAAGGTAGGCAAACACACATTACAAAACCTTGTAAGGTGCCTCATTCTGCTGGCAGATATTAAAGCAGGTCTCCAGAGCAGACCTGCCTCAAGCCCAGGCAGCTGCCACCTCTGAGCCTGGGACCTCGTTTTTTCCCCTGAATGTTGCCATTCTCTTGGGCACATACACAATATCGCTGGGAAGGTAAAATAACTTTGTGTGAACTTCCCAGCTGATGGCTGCTTGCTTAAACTAGGTCTTGTTGTGGCTCTCTGTACCTCTTGGCTCCCTGGTCTGCTGTCAGGTGAAAGTGAGATGATTATTTGGGGACAGTTTCAGGAGAGCTCAGTCCCAGCATTGCCAAATGCCACAGAGGACACTCTGATCTTCATGAGGGCTACTGACACCTTCAGACACTGCCAAGTCTGTTAAAGAAGTGACATAATTAACCAGGCTCAAAATAATTTATAATTAGAGTTTATCCAAAAACATCCCTTTACTTTGCTGACAATTCTCTGCCTTAATAGTGACTAAATGACACTACAACATTCACACAAAATCTCCATAAATCATTAACTACTTGAGAAAAGTTTCCCATTAACACAGGACAGCAGTTAGAACCACCTGATATGTCAAGTACGACAGAGATGAACTACATCTATGAAGAAGAACTCCTATGAGACACAGTAAGCAGTTTCCAGAGCTTCAATTTTTCATTCTGTTTTCCAGCCTGTCTGAGTCAAGTTCAAGATGCACAAATGGCTTATCAAAATGGATCAGACATGAAGGAAATCAGTAGTCCAGGACAGGCTGGGAAACAGCTCACGGAGAATCAGAGTGTTCTACTCAGGTCAGTAAAGAAGTGGCTAATGAAATATTGATGTGGGATTCAAAAAAAAAAAAAAAAAAAAAAAAAAAANNNAGCTGAGTTGAAAAAAATATTGCACAGGAAAGATTTTTGAGGCTATAAAGAGTATTGTCCAGAATATTTAGAATGTATAAACCCTCAAAAGCCAGAGATGCTGACAATGATGTTTGAACAAGTACAGAGTGAGTTTTAGCATTCCCTTGCTGACTGATGTATTTTCCTTTCAGCATTCAGTTTCAACACAGACTGGAGAGTCATTAAACGTCAGCAGAGATCCTGTTTTGGAAATGAAGATGTCTGTGTGGGTGTAAGATTAAATGTTCTCCCATCTTTCAAATGACTCAACGTCTGAAAGGCCCAAATGCAATATTTTGGTTGAAATGCTTTTTAATCCAAGCCTAGCCATAATTTTGAGCATTCATAAAGATCTGCAAAAGGACAAAGCATGCTATCTATCATTCTACTGACTTAGGAGATTTTACATCCCTTCTGTTCAGTGCTTGGTTCCCTTGGCTGTGTCATCAAGATTAAGCAAAACAGCCCAGACAGCAGGATTTTATAATATCCTTGACATGGCTGCTACCACCTCTAGTTATTGTTGGAAAGCTATTTGTCTGAAGCCTCGATCTGTTTAGCAAATGACAAAAACATAAAGCTGGGAAAAGGAGAGCAGAAGGAAACTTTCTACAAAGAGTGTGAATTGTGGTTACAGGGTGCTGCTTGTGTATTCAGGATTTGAAGTACTGTGTGGGCCTACATGTGGGCATGGGTCCACAAGACTCTTTATCCAGTTATAAGGTGCCCTATATCAGAGCAAAAATTGCAACAGGTACACGGCATAGACTAACAGGTAAAAATTCACTACATTTATTCAAATTGCACTAATTTGAAAGCGTAACATTTTACTTGAAGACTTTGTTTCAAAGGACCTAAAGCAACTTCAGGCTGGACCACATGTCGTCTGTCACCCAACAGCCAGCACAATGCTCAGTGTGCACCTTGGCAAATTCAGTAGCAATATGACCACTGCTTAGGGCCTGTCCGGGATCCCCCTGGTACAGCCAGGTGATTTTGGAGTGCAAAGATCCAGAATTAATGGACATGCAATGGTAGCCTGATTTCTGTTCAATAACTAACTGCTGAGGAGCAGAGCGGCTCCCCCAGAGCCCGTCTGGACACACAGGCTGCATCAGGCATCACTAATGAAATGAGGGGGGCTTAACACGCTTCAGCTGAGCCTAGGCCTGGCATTAAGTGCTCAGCCTCTGAAATTCAGCCTTTCCTGAGAAGATCCCCACCAGCAGTGAGGCAACATAATCACTGCTTACTTTTTAAATTATTAGCCATGTGTTATGACCTCGGCATTTCAGAGAAAAACACCTGTGACTGCGACTTGTGGCGAGTGTCCTTTACCAAAACCATTGCAGGCTGTGGAGATTAAAACAGCCGGCCACACACTCAGCAATTCACTCTCGAGGTATTTGATGGATAGAATGTATTCCTGTGACTACAACGTGTTGTTAGGTCGAATCCACCAAACCCCAGCAGTGAGAATACTCAGAGTAGCAGAGAAGGAACTACAGATGTGAGGCCTGAGTGGAGGAACGCCAGTCCCAAACCCCCGATGTCCACAGCTCCGCATGAACCGCTGCAGGCACACAAGGCAATGTTGCTGCCCCAAAAAGAGAGCCAAGGAGCTGCCACCACCCACTTGCAAACTCACAGCCCTTCCCCAGCCAGCAGCTCCAGGCTGAGCTGCACTCCTCTTTCCCGGCTGGAGACAGGGGTTGTGCTGCAGACCTTGCTCAGGGCTGAATTCAGCCTGCTGTGGGAAGGCAGCGGAGACTGGGAGCTCAGTCCCACAGACTGTGAAGCTCAAAAGTCATCAGGCAAGCGCATTCTGGAAACAATTACAGTTTCCTTTCTCCAGGGAACAAGGCTCTCAAATATTATATTACCTTTCTTCCAGCAAACCCCATGATATTTATTTTCTGTTACACACTATATACATTACCTACATGAGTCATTAGTGCTAAACAGTGTTACAAAATGAAAAAGCAGATGATAGTGTTGTCCAACAGCATTAAGATATAAAATGAAAGCTGTTTGTCAAGTAGAGCACATGAATTGAAAATAAAACAGTTCTGCAATGAAAATGCAGAGAAACAATTACTGAGTAATTATTTCTAGCAGAGTTATGTCATAATTGGCCCCTGAATCAAAAATGGAAACAGCATTGACTTGTTAAAAAATTATAATAAATCAGGTGAAGTAAAACATATGGTTTGTTAGGGGTTTTTTTTTTTAAGTATTTGTCAATAAAACAAAAAACCCCAAAGAAATTTATTTCTGTGTCAACAAAGGCCATGAAAATCTCATTTTTTGGGCACATTTGCACAAGAGTAGGGCCAATATCCCATCAGTTCACACATTCAAGCAGGGCACCTCAGCAGCAGATTTTGTTCCCTCCTGGCCTCCGCTGCTCTGTGTTGAGGTCAGCCCATATGAATCCCAGGGCTTGGACTTGCATGGAAGAAATAACTATTCAGTGAGACAAAGAGTGAGAGAGACTGCTTGGGAGGGGGAACTCCTATTTTTCCATCTAGTGCAACAACTATTTAAGTGCTTCATATTTAATAAAAGTTTCCACAAGTAGGGCAGAAACCAGCCCCCCAGGGACTGGTTTAGCTTTCTCAGGGGACAGTGGCTTGCAACCCCCTGGCATTGAGGGCAATACAGGGTTTGGGCTCTCACTATCCCCCTTGGTGATCCTCATCCTGAAAACATCTTCAGCAATTTCAAGGCAAGCTCCCAAATACTTTAAGGATGACTAAAAGTCATGCTTTTCAACACAGCAACTACTCAGCAGGGGGAAGGGGTAGGAGGGACTCTGCTTGGTGCAAAGGCTTGCACAAACTGGACCGAGTGCTTTATAGGCCTAATTTTATCATCATCTGGTTCACTGGCTGCTGGCTTTCATTAATAAACAGGAAACACCATCCTCGGCTAATTTGGAAAAGTCAATCTGTTATGAGCTTTCACTTGCTTAGAAACAATCCCACATGAAGAGAACAGCATGGCTAGAGCGAGTCAAAAACTGTCTTTCAGCAGTAACCCCTGTTGTCAGGTGTCAGACAGCAGGGGAGTCCCCTGCTAATGCCTTTTACAAGCAAATCCTCTCCCCTCACTGCAATATCTATCTGTATCACTGTTATTGCTTTCCTGACAACTCCTCTGTCTCTCCAAAGAGATAATTGAAATGTCCTGCTGCTTCTCTGAGTTTGTCCTTTGAAGCCTATTAAATCTTCCTCAGCTATGTATCCCTTAGAGAAAATAAACTGCTATGCCATGATTAATCATCTCAGATCCTGGCTTATTTGTGAGGTGGAGGTATACTGAGAATGACTGAGGATGTTGAAGGGTATTAAAGCAAATTTAAAAAGAAAGAGAAAAATGAAAGCCCCTGTGCACTAACTAGAAGAGGGGGAATAAACAACCGAAAACCAGGATAAGGAAAAAAAAAAAAGAACCACAATCCAAACAGAACCTCTTCCTATACTTGCACAACGATGTCACTGAATATTCCAGTGCTCTTAGGGAGAAGGTGAAAAAGAAAACACATGGCAATGATTAGTGACATGGAGGAAGACACTTAGATATACAGTGATGAATACTGTGTCAGCAAGGAAAGGCAGTCTATAAGCGAAAGCAGAGCTTCTGTGTGAAAAAGGAATGGAGAAAATTATATGATTAAATTCTGGTACTTAAAATGAAGAGGGAACAATAGCTGTAAGGATTAGATTCCTCTCCTTTAAATAAAACCCCAAAAAATCCAAAAAAGATATCGGTTTAACTGTGCCTTACTTTTAAATATCCTGGGTCCAAGCAACTATCATCCTAATTGACTTTGAAATTCCATTTTCAAGCAAGACCCACTACTGTAACAGCTGCTTCTGGAAAATTTATATGCCTGAAATGGTATATACCTGCTATGCTGTTCCAGTGGCAGTGATCTAGCAGGAAAGCCACTGTGGAGTTAGACCAGATGGCAAGACAGAAATAGGAAGTCTCTGCAATTTCTTTAAATAAAGAACAACTAGGGGAAAAGCAGAGAAAGCTAAGAAAAAGCAAAGTGCAGAGAGAAAAAAAAAAAGAAAAGAAAAAGAGAGCAAAGATTGGTGGATAATGAAAGCAAATGCAACTTGAAATCAGTGTGAGACAATCACTGCTTATCTGCACACAATTAACAGATAACATGGACACCAAAGGCAAACTCTGTTTTTTGGAGTTTGCATATGCTTGTTCACACAGATTTCTCCATTCAGTAACTTTTCCTCAGTTTAACTCTTCAGAGAACATCTTATGGCTTTTCTGCCAGTTATCGGAAATGAGAAAACATTAAATCCTATTTTTTACTTGCAAGGTTCCTCTCGTCCTGCTTTCCTTGTTAGGCAGTTTTCACACAAAACTTTAACTCCCACATGGAGTGCTGCTGCCCAGTGATTTAAAAGGTTTCCTGTATGACCAACGTCTGGGTACATTATCCCACACACACTAGTGGTGCTCTGTGGTCCCTTGGCCACAGAGTCACGTCAGAAAATAGGATCATACTAAAAGGCTCAGGACTAGTGCCAAAGTGATACTCAAACTATTCTGAATCCCTGCAATAGCTTAAATATTATAAAACAGCAAGCTGCATCCTAATCTACATACCCTCTCCCACTTCATTTCTTTTACATTAAGCAATAAATTCCTTAAGTTACTACAGAAATCCTTTCTCTCAGCACCGTAATTAATTAATCCCTCTGCAAATGGATAGCGTTGGTCCAGAGAAGCTGCAAATATGGCGCTTGTCAGTTCACTCGATAGTATCTGATATATATGGCAAAGCCTCAACTTCTTGGTCAAAGTTGCATCAACACTTACGCTAATTAAAGTCCTCTTGGAGTTACATGGGAAATGTCCAAGGCCATACGCAAGCATATAAAAATTATTTCGATTTTATTGATTCCCTGAGCTGGCTCTTAGTCCCATGCCTTTAAGAGATGTCATGCCATTGCATATTACAAACACACCTCTTGGTTGGTTTCACCTTCCCCTCAACAGCAGCTGCCCTGGCAGTAAACAGAGGATGTAAAACATGAATCCTATCCTGCAATGAGCACACATCAGAAAAAAGGCATTGTCCCCACCGGCTGTCTTGTCACAGCTTTCAAGAAGTCCCAGGAACAACAGCATTTTGAGGCCAAGAACTGCTAAATGATTAAAACTCAACCAGATGCACTGTGCAGAAGGAGCAGCAGCCTCTGTGGAAAATTCACGAAGGTTATCCTTTGAAAGTGCTAATCAAAAGAAAAATGATTCGCTTTGGTACCAGCCACTCTTTAAAATAACAAAGAGTGTGCTCATTTGGATTGCAAGACTATTTGTGTAAAGACAGGAAGAACATGGGTTTAGCATAATGATGAGGCCATGTTGTCAGAAGCCAGCCCAGACAAACGTGTCCCCAGGGGCCACCGGTTTAAGGCAACAGAAAGAATCCCCATGCTGGACTGCAGGGATTATTTTTTGCTCTACAAACAGCACGCTCCACTCTGCATCAGTGAAAACTTTTTCACCATTCAGCAACACGTGGGCTTTGGCACTGCAAACTCCATGACTTTCTCGAAAGACCGATGAATAATAGGTATTGATAGGCATTACAAGAAGCATGTGTTCAGTGTTTCAACCAAATATGGTTGGCTTTGACATGCAGGACTTTAGCTGTGGGCACATCCCAGAACAGAGAAGGCATTATCTTTGTTTTCTAGTAGTTCATCATGAAATTCCCAGCTTTCTCCATGCTTGTCATTCTTAAAGCTGCTACCAATGAGTAGAGGAGAAAGGAAACCAGATCACAAATCCGAACTTGATCAGTGTTTGGAAACTACTTTTAATAGAGAGCTGCATCTTTTAATAGAGAAACTACTTTTAATAGAGAGAGTGCATTGTTCATCTCTTAGGAAGTGCACAGGCACAATACAGCCAAAGCTTGACTTCACCAATCATCTGAGGAGACAAAACAGGTTTAAGTGCAAAACTATTAAAATATATTACTGTACAAAGAAGCATTGCTTGGGAGAGTGCAGTCCTCAGAAACACATCTCTGCAGAGATGAGGCAGAGTCAGCTCATGCTACAGGCTCTCCATTCTTGAAAGTATTCAAAACTTACCTGGACACAGCCTGAACAACCTGCAGGAACTGTTTTGAGCAGGCGCTTGTGCTACAGACTCCAGAGGTCCCTTCCCTTCCCATCCCTGTGAGCCTGTGTCTCTCTTAAGACTGCTTAGAGCACAGGCAGAACTGAGCACCTGCACCTCTGCAGAAATATCTGTTTAACACCAGAAGAAATAGAGGAAAAATGTACCATTTCAAACAGGAAAACCACTTAAACATTCTGATTCCATATGAGCAAAGTAAAGTGTAAGTGTTAGCTGCATTTTACAAATAAAGGAAGTGTATTGCAAAGGGCTGGAGCAATATACCCAATCCCACACAATAAAAACAATGTATCGTCCTGAATCTCAGGGCATTTCAGTTGATGACCTTGCCCTTAATCCTTTATTCCATGCTATATCAGAAGAATCAAGGATTATCAGAATATGACAGAATATTTTGACCCCATTCAAAAGAGTTGTTGGAAGTGATTAACTTATTTGTGCATGGTGATTTCATTCACATACAGTGCAAAGGTGGAGCATTCTATAAAACGGAAGCAATTAGAGATTGTGCCTTTTTCCAACTAAGTGACTCCCATCTCCTTCCAAGGGAATGTAAACCAGAATTAAGATGACTCTAGGCAGGAAAAAAACCAAAACAAAACTATAATAGTAATTCACACTAGTTGGTTCTAAATGAGGTACTGAACTCAGATGATGAAGTGAATTCCTCTATTGAAGGATCTTATTAAACCAGGGTGTGGGAATACCCTCCTGTGATAAAGGCACATATTAGTCAAGAAATAACTTTCAAGGATGGCTGCTGCCAATGAGCATAAATCAAGGACTGCAATTGATTAATTAATTTAAACACTAAAGACAGCTTTGGTTGCTATGGCAATAAAAGAAAGGTCAAAAACCTGATGACCTTGGAGGCTCATGATCCTCTGGAGATTTCAGAACCTAAAGTCTGGAAATATATTAAAAGATATAATGCTAGCCAGATTGCCTTGTAATAGCTTGGCTGTTTTGTCAGCTGGAAGACAGACTTCACAGCATGTTTCACACCAGTCCCCAGCGTGCAGCTAGCTCCGACTATCTGGTATCTTTTCAGCATCAAAAATCAGCTGGGACATCTGAGAGCCTCAAACATTTCCTTTGAGCTCCATTGTTGGCCTGTTACTACTCTCAAATTTCAGTTCCCTTTCTCATCAGGTACTTTATTATCAAGTTCTTATTTGCTAAATTAGCTTCCTGGATAGCTGCTCCTAAATTCATCGTACTTTTCATTCTGCATACTACTTAGAGGTTTGATTTAGAGCATTTTGATGCATAAAAAGCCACTGGAGAAAGTGGCAGAAGAGCAGCACCTGAACATCCCAGGAGAAACCAACACAGGTTGCTGAGCTCACGGATTTGCTCCACCTACAGCCCCTGAGGATGTGGCCAGTGATACTCAGGAAACCTCCTGGCCAAATGTTACACCTGACTGCTGTTTGACCTCCACTGTCTCCAGCAGAACTTCATTAGGATCCTCCCGCCTTTACCCACCCAACCCAGAGAGTAGCAAGGAACTTAGAAACTCTGCCTGTATTGTGTCTGAATTCAGCTGTCACTGAATAGCAGGCATCTGTGAGAAGCAAGCAAAAATAAGATTGACTGTGTGACCACAACAGCCTTATTGTGTAAAGCATTTGCCAAATTTCAGTAATTATATAGATCAGCCTATTAGCCTTTTTTTGGAAAACATGCTCTTCAAGACATACTAAACAGTCATATGTCTTGTGTTTGAGTGCAAACACTGATTTCTTTTGTCAAGATGGTAGGCAGTTTTTCTGAAAACAGGACTACTCCTGTGCAGAAAGGCTTCGCTGTTCCAAAATAAATGCTGTTTCTACGAGGAATTTGTCAGAACATCAAGATTAGCTGTTATTCCCCACTGCATTTGTAAAGACTCAGATTACATTCCAATCCTACTTTCTAGAAAATATCTAAGCATGCTTTCCTCAGTTTTTAATTAAGACGTTTATCTATAATTGGCATTACATTAGTATTGTATTGTATGTTAACCAAGGTAGCATCCACATTTGTTCTGCCTAAAACCACAGCCACCAAAACTCCCAGCTGCAAACTGGCAAAGACCTTGAGACCAATGCATTCTTCATCATTTGTCTTTAGACTAGCCCCATCAGCTTATTTATTTGGTACTGGTTTTCAAATATTTTAAAAGCTGATCAATTAATTGTAGGTATGTCCTTCTTACCTACCACGGGGTTTTTACAGATTTCACAAAGAATATAGAAGAAGTCATATGTGATGGGCATCACAGAGCAAAGCAGGACAAGAGGGAATCAGTCAATTCACTGGCTGAAGGAAGTTGAAAAGATTCATGGTCTGAGGATGACACTTGAAGTTTTGTGCTACAATGACACTCTAGACAGTGCCTGATTCACCTTCAGCATGCATGCACAGGGCACCAGAGAGCATCAGTTCACCTACAGCAGTCACTTAGTTTGCTGAAGGGAAAGCATCCAGTTGGCTGGTTTTGCTCTTCCTAACAAGAAAACACTCTGGGTCAGCTCCACAGGACATCAGGCTCATTTGAATATTAAATATTTTAACTGCCACATATCTTTATCCTCTCTTTCTTCTGCCCTGAATCCATGAAAGCTTTTGTGACAGCTGCATGCTATTTATTTATGTGAGAGCAGATTATGACCCACTTGGGAATGCCAGTCTTGATGCACAGAGCTCACTCTGCATTGCTCCAGCAAGAGCAGAAGTACTGATCCTTCCGCTATAAAACGGGAGGGTGCTGGGAAGAATTCACCCATAAAATTTAAAGCTATCAACATATCTACAACCTTCGACCTTACTGCATAGTATTCATATGCTATAAACCTTCATCTCCATCCACAGGAGAGCTGCTGTCACTGAACAAAGCAAGTTTTCCCTGATAACCACACAGATATCCACTTCTTTTTCCTTCTGCAGAGGAGGGTGTAGTGGTTTGACCCTGACTGGATGTCAGGCACCCTCCAAAGCCACTCTATCACGCCCCTCCACAAGTGGACAGGGGAGAGAAGCTATAATAAAGGTTCATATAAGGTCTGTGAGGGATCCCTCACCAAATACTGTCACAGGTAAAACAGACTCAGCCTGGGGATAATTAACTGAAGTTATGACTGACAAGATCAGAGCAGGATAACGGGAAGTAAAATAAATCCTTAAAACAAATTTCCACCACTCCTTCCTCCTTCCCAAGCTCTANCACTGAACAAAGCAAGTTTTCCCTGATAACCACACAGATATCCACTTCTTTTTCCTTCTGCAGAGGAGGGTGTAGTGGTTTGACCCTGACTGGATGTCAGGCACCCTCCAAAGCCACTCTATCACTCCCCTCCACAAGTGGACAGGGGAGAGAAGCTATAATAAAGGTTCATATAAGGTCTGTGAGGGATCCCTCACCAAATACTGTCACAGGTAAAACAGACTCAGCCTGGGGATAATTAACTGAAGTTATGACTGACAAGATCAGAGCAGGATAACGGGAAGTAAAATAAATCCTTAAAACAAATTTCCACCACTCCTTCCTCCTTCCCAAGCTCTACCTCCTCCCCATCAGTGGCACAGGGAGGTGGGGAATGAGGGTTATGGTCAGTCCATCACTCATTGTTCCTGGCAGCGCTCAGGGAGAACAGTCCTTCCCCAGCTCCAGTGTGGAGTCCCTCCCACGGGAGACAGTCCTCCACAAACTTCTCCACGAGTCCATCCCATGAACAACAGTTCTCCATTAACTGCTCCAACATAGGTTACTCTCCCACGGGGTGCAGTCCTTCAGGCACAGCCTGCTCCAATATGGGTCCCCCCCAGGGTCACAAGTCCTACCAGGAAACCTGCTCCAGCATGGGCTCCTCTCTCCATGGGTCTGCAGCTCCCTGCCAGGACCCTAGTCCAGCATGGGCCTCCCACGGGGTCAGAGCCTCCTCTCAGGCATCCACCTTCTCCATAGGCTGCAGGTGGATCTCCACATCCCTATGGCCCTCCATGGGCTGCAGGAGCACAGCTGCCTCACCATGGGCTGCACCAGGGGCTGCAGGGGAATCCCAGCTCCGGTGCCTGGAGCACCTCCTGCCCCTCCTTCTCCACTGACCTGGGCGCCTGCAGAGCTGCTCATCTCACATATTCTCACTCCACTCTTCTCTAGTTGCAATTACATCTGCCCAATAACTTTTTTTTTTTTTTAAAATACATTATCACAGAGAGCTTACCACCATTTCTGATGGCCTCAGCTTTGGCCAGCAGCGGGTCCATCTCGAAGCCAGATGACCTTGGCTCTGCTAGACATGGAGGAAGCTTCTGGCAGCTTCTCACAGAAGCCACACCTGTAGCCCCCTGCTACCAAAATGTGGCCATGAAAAACCAATACAGAGTGTTTCTAAAATTTCTAAGGAGAAACACTGCCCTTAGTCCATGTCTGTACAGCACATTGACTCAAATTCAGCTCACTGCCAAGCTATGGCCATAACCACGTTTTTCACCAGAGAAGCTGAAATTTTCACAAGAAGTTCCAAATGGTAAAGCCCTCAGGAGCTGGCTCCCTACATTCTCCACCTTCTTCCAAGTTCACAGCCCTAGTTACTTCTCCCTATAACATTCACAATCTCCAGTTAAAACAAACAGACAAAAACCACAACACAAAATAGGTTTTGAGTCTTTTTTGAAACATTTTAAAATCTTGGTTTTTGTTTCCCTTTGAAAGAAATACAGAGTAGAGATGGGAGAATCGGCATCGGGGAGGGGGGAAGCCCCTGCTGGCCCTATGCATGTGCCTCCCCAAGCACCCTGTGGTGCCCCTTATGGGGCTGTTTCGAAAGCCTTTGGCCCTTCTCTCTGGGCTTCCTCAGGCTGCAGCACCAGGGAATGGTACAGCGTGTGATCCTTACGAGTGACAGTATCTGGGGGTGGGGAGGCTGGGGAACACAAAAAACACACAAGCTACCTGTGGACTGCATATCCCTAGCTTTCCCTCTTCCCTGCTTTCCCCCTGTGCCCAATTTCCTACTCTTGCCCTTGCTCTGTCCCCACCACCAGCAGCAGCAGCAGCAGCAGATTATGTCCCTGCCACCACACACTGCTGTCCCATCACAGAAGTAATGCCCGGGCTTCTCCCTCCCCTCCTCCCACCCACCCCCAGCCACGTAGCGCTTGCTGAGGTTCGCGGTGGAGGAATGTTAATAGGGAAAGCCGGCTGAACCAGGCAGGCATTTAGCAGATTTTCCGCTCTGCGCTGCTGGCGGGCGGGCCGCGGAGCTGTCGGAGCTGACTGGGGCTGCTNACCCACCCCCAGCTACGTGTCGCTTGCTGAGGTTCACGGTGGAGGAATGTTAATAGGGAAAGCCGGCTGAACCAGGCAGGCATTTAGCAGATTTTCCGCTCTGCGCTGCTGGCGGGCGGGCCGCGGAGCTGTCGGAGCTGACTGGGGCTGCTCGGCTGCCAGGCAGCCCAAACGCAGCGGGGTTTTGGCCTGGCCCGGGCACACCGGGGCAGGGAGCAGCGGCTGCCGCAGCTCGCAGGCGCTGTGTGTGTGTGTGTCACAGGACTCCTGCAGCAGCCCACGGCTCTGCACTCTGCGTCTGGTGGCCGGGGAAGTGCTGTAACAAGGTTAAACAGTGCGGTTTTACCAAGTAAAGGGTGAGTTTGTGTAACTTTTAATAGTCTGATTTTTCTCCAGACTTTTTCTTAAAATACATTTGGTCACTGTAACTGTTAACCTGCAGGTCACTGAGTTTCACAAAGAGCTTTAGGTTGTCATTAAATTAATTTTACTTACGTTCAGATTCCAGAGGCATTCCCTCAGCTCCAGTTCAGCGGGCACATGAGCAGAGGGCTGAAGCACACCTGCAATCCCACCTGGCCCAGCGTCCTGGCTGTGGTGGCCTCAGTGGGGACAGGCAATCAATGCCATCACACCCGGGCAGGTACTTGAAGAAATAAGGAAGGAAGTCCAGCCCACATGCCGTACACCCTTCTCTGTCACATCCCTGTGAACCTAGGACGGGTTGAGAGCCAACCCACTGTCTCTTTACCGCTCTCCTAAGCTTGGGCCAAACAAGATGCTTTCCACAGAGCCCAAGAGGAAAGCTGGGGATCACCTGGATGCTGCCACTTATGGTGAACTGGGAGACAAGGGAAATGATAGGGGATAATGAGGCCAGCTTGCATTTTTAATTTTTTTCAAAATTTTATTTTTGCAGTGCTCTGCGTCTGGTTCTTTGGAATCCTGTTTGGAAAAGTTAAAAACACTATTTCTTACCATGAACCACCCAATCACTTTTATTTGACAAATGTGGCCTTCCCAAGAAGTCAGACCCAGCAGGGAGTAATATTCAGTTGTTCACAAGTATTTAAAAGAGCTTCTGGTTTGATAAAGGAAATACCAGTGCTACAAACCTGCTTTTATCTAGAACATTGCCTCAGTCACACTAGCAAAACTGGCTCATGCATATTATCCATAATTCCTTGACATTATCCAGTAACCCTAAGCAAAGGCAACATGTTATAATCCATTGCTAGACCTTACCCCATCAGTGCCAAAGTGTTATAATTGATCACTCACCCTGGGCAGTCCAAGTTTATTCCATTTGATATGCAGATTGACCTTCACAGCCCTGTGATGTTTGATGGTTTTTGCCAGAGTTTCCAATTTTCAGAATATGTTTCAGCTATACATTCAGCTAGCAAATCATGGCAATAGTATTAAGACAAAAGCCATCTTAGGCAGTTTGGGCCCAGGCCAGTTTATACAGCAGAATCTGATGTGTCTAAGCCGTGATTGATGTTCACCACGTAAATTCCCCTAGTAATTAACCTGGACTAGTAACTCCCAGCCATGCTTAGAAGACCACCCTCTTGCCCTCCCAGCTACAGACTCATCATTTAAAGTCAAATGCCTTAGTGGCTGCTCCTGGCAGGCTGGGGAGGAATGAAAGCATAAACATTTCTGAGAGTGAGAGAGAAGGTGGTGAGGAGGGAAATCACACATCAGTCAGTCTGCAGTTGATATCTTATTTTGGTAAGGATGGTATATCTTGTTCATTTTGCTGATGTGAAATAGAAAAGAGGATGTGGGATGTAGAGGATGAATTGATGATGATGAGAATGGAGGAATTCCAAGTGACAAAGACAAAGCAGCTCTGGAAATCTCCTTGACCAATTTGCCTGCAGCAGTCTAGCAGGCTTGATTCTCCATTAGACTAGAAATTTCATCCTGCTCTGACAAACTAAGTGAGCTTTGCTAACCAGTAAGATGCTGCATTTTTATAAATATGAAAATCCAAGATGAAAGAATAATCCCAAAGATATTTAAAACCAGGAGAAATCACCCTTCTGCTACCTATGTAGGACTCCCCTCCCTTCCTCTCCCTTTTCCTTTGCCTTCTTAAGGAGCAGACACAAGGAGCAAAGAGAATAAAGGCTGTCACGCTTATGGTCCTCAGGATAAGGAGTGCATCAAGGGCATAATTGGAGTGTGCTGCTCTCCTGTTACTTGTTTTCCAAAGCCTGTAGAAAGATAAGCATAAATTAGAGCAGCTCTGAAGTAGCTATCTTCATATCAGGGGCTGACAGTCCTTGCAATACTCTCTGGAAAACACTGGACCCAAGAATTTCCCATGGCAGTTTATGCTATCTCTACCTTTCCATGGCTTCCCCTAGCACAAACACAGACAGTTAAACCCAGTGCACTTAGCTCACCAGTGTTAGGCTGTGGGTTTGTGATTGGAAGAAAAAAAGAGACAATAAAGGGGAAAAAGTGCATTAAAACAACACACTCCAAACATAATTTAAAAGCATAAGCACTAGATTTTGTTCCTTTGTGCTCACCAGTCTCCCAGGCCACAGCAGCGTGCAATCCATATGGTTAAACCAGCAAGAAGCAACGTGCATGTGGAAGAAGAGGAAAATATTTGAAAAGGTTTCAAGATGATCCTCCTACAGATGGGTCTTTGAAACAGATGCAGTGGGACAGAAGCTCTTCCCGAACTTTAAAACCGAAGTTAGGGATTTATTGGGTCACATCAAAGACCCCTCTAGTTTCCTGTCTGGCCATATGAAGAAGAACAGAGCAAGTCTGTTACAGACCCTTCTCCAGGTCATTCCTCCAGGCTTGCAGATTCTGCAGCTCAAGGACTTTCCAAGCCAGAGGCAATGCCCTTATACTCAATAGGCCTTGGGGAATTTTCCTGCCAAGAATTACTTTCATAGAAGAGACAGTTCAACATTTTAAGCAATGCTATGCACGTTTCCCACTACCTGGGTAAAGAAACACCTCCTTTTGTTTGTTTTGAACTCACTGCCTGCTAATACTTTTTGATGCCCTTCAGTTTTTCTAATGAATAGGAGAGTCTTTTATTCACTTTTACTTCTTTCACTTTTTTAAAAGTCTTTCACATAACCTTTTCAGTAACCTCTTTTCCAGACTGAAAAGGCCTACCTACTTAGCCCTTATGTAGAAGCTACTCAGTAAATTTTAGCACATATTACAACTTCTATTGAACTCTACTTTTTTTTCTCCTTCTAGTCCATCTTTTTAGGGAAGGAAGGGAAGGAGAACCAATATAAAACACAATATCCACAGCCTGTGGACACCACAGTCTAAGCGAAGGTCTGGTATGCCCTGGAGTATTGCTCCCCACAAAATCTGGACTGAGCCATTCCAGCTTCTATTATAACTATGCTTCCAGGACCTCCAGAGCCAAATATTTTAAATGAAAAAACAATACACCCAGCTCTTGCAGAGGTTTAATCCATCTCCCTCTTAGTTCCAACTAACTTTCTGGTACCCTTTCCCATAGGCCTTTGGTTCTTCCAGTGGCTGTGGTATTTTCAGGAACGCTCTGAAGGGACCCTCAGGAAGCCTTAATACTTCTTCAGACTCAGCACCTTCTGGGTTACCTCTGTGGTGCAATTGACTTCTGTCTCCTTCAGACACCAACCACACAGAACCATGCCCTTTCCACAGTCGTCTACCACCCATCCAGTATTATACTGTATTATACCTATATTACATGACAACATGCTTCATAACCAAGCAACATGACAGCTTCCATGAAATCTTTTCTTTCCCTTCCCGAAAAATCTACTTGGCTACAAAGAGATTCCCACTGCTACCCACATATTGCCCCCCTCTCCTCTTCATCCATGCAGGTGCAATCACTGAAGCAATCTTCCCTATGAATGCAAGAGCATCTGCTGAAGGTGTTCCAAAGCATTATGGAGAGCCAGGAATTAACAAAAACGGAAAGTGCAATAAAATAGTATAAACAATACATGAAAAATATTGATTGTGCAGCTGACGTTAAAATATTTTAAAACTATGTTTTCTCTATGCTTGGAATTGCCTGTCACCTAATTTTGAACAAAGATTTTGTTGAATATCTTAGTTCATCTTTCTTTTTGCTGTTTGTGATCAGCTGTGTATGCTTATGTTTGCCTTAATGCTGTATTTCAACAATAGGGATGAAAGTCTGTCAGAGCATTAAGTACTGTCAGTTATCACTGTGGCTGTATAAAGAGATTTGAGGGCCCTGGGTCTGTTAGGGTTTTACATTTAATTGTGTTCACCTTGAGAAGGAGAGTTACACAACTACTCCACTTCCATACAGATAGCATTTCTTGTGAGCAGGAACTAGCGCTTTGGGGGGTTCATTTGCATAAAGCCTTATTAATAAAAACAAAATCATTTGATTAGAATACTGACATTCTACTGAAAGCAAATTTGGATGTTGTAAGGGATGTGGATTCCACCTTGACAACTCACCTGCGTTCTTTCTCGTTGATTTAGCACTGTAATAAACGACAATGGTCTGGGTTTTTTTTTTTTTTCCTTTGGGTTGTAATAATTTACAACTATTTTTTTATTTCCCTTCACACAGTGCCCTGGAGCTGCCTCCAACCTTTTCTCCATAAGCAGTAAGAATTTGGATCCTTTGTTACACAGAAATAAATGTAATATTCATCGTCCAGTGGTGTGATAATTGATGGGAGGCCATTCAGACTCAAGGCAGCCTCTGCATTCCCTCCTAACTTTGAAGATGGGTTTCCTCTCCTGTGTCACCAGCAGTTTGCACTGTACTCTGTGCGACTGGGAATAAAAGCATCACTGCCTCAAAGGAACTGCTCTCTCCTCTGTCACAGAGAAACCAGGAGGTGCTGGGAACTGTGGAACCCATAGCAGATGGGCACAAGCACCTAGAAGACACAAGTCCTCTTCTTTGCAGCAGCTGAGACAAAGGCAACATGCTTCCCAAGGGCCTAGTTGAAGATACAAGGCTAAAAATGACCTCTGGCTGCCATGGATTCACAGCAGCATGGCTGGTAAGGGCACGCGGATCAAAGCCACCAATGTCTTTGGAACCTGGCTTCTGCAGGAGCTCCAGCTGGAAGTCAGGTGGCAAGTTCTGACCCCAATGCCTAAAGATTGTAGTGAAGCTCTCCTCACTCCTTTCCACGTGCGCCTGCCCATACCTCACTTTTAAGAAGTCTCCATGGAATCTCTTTAGGCACTGAACAAAGCAAATCCTGCATCATGACTCCGTACCAGACAAGGCAGAATAACTGATCACTTTCATTTGCATCACTCCTTTGTTCCATCTGTCCATCCTGGCATTGAAGGTAACAAACCTATCACTGCTAGAAGCCAAAGGGTTGCATATCAGTATCATGAATTTCAATCCATATCTGACATCCAAATGAAGAGACTTCACTTCGCAGTAGGGGCAAGGATCAGAGGAGATTAAAAAAACTCCCCACCTCCAAATAGCAAACGCCTTTGATTTAGGATTTATGTCAATGTCAGATTTTGGACTAAAGGTGCCTCAGTCCATAAACTCTGCAGAGGAAACATTCTCACTGGCAAACAAAATAGAACCAATGGAAGAGCGTAAAGCAAGCATGTATCTACTTCCGTAGTGAAACAACCTTGTCTTCCCCTATATTTAGGCTTGAAACACCATATTCATAGTAAATACCAACTGTAAAATCTCAAAAGTATACTTCTCAGGACAAGAACTTGCATTCTATACGACAAAAAATTCAGCTCTTAAACAACTGAGTATGGAATTGTTCCATAACACTGAATTTGCAATGTTGAAAACAAGTCAATCCCACAAGCAAAGGACAAGGCTACGGGAAAGCAGCTCATCCCTGTGCTGTTACTAATGATAAATGTATGAGCTCTCAGCCTTGGCAATACAATGCACTTTCCTCAGATGAGTAATACGCTAAAACAACCAGCCTTGGAGACAGGAAATGGACAATTTATTTCATCTTTATTTAATGGTCAGCAAACAACACATTACAATTAAAGAAGGTCCCATCTTTCATGCCATGCACAAGGATTTTAATCTCATGGACCTAGACTGTAAAGCAAGGGGGAAATTTCTGAGTAAGTTCATTAGTAGAAATGACCTTCTACAAATGAATTAAAATATATATGCACTGGCTGAGACTACAGCTTGGAACACGAGCTCTTGCAAGGGATTAAGAAAGTCAGGTGTGCCTCATTTTCCTCCTGCAGGTTATGAAGACGCAGAATAAAAGATGTCCCCTCTCTTTACAGACACTCAAGAATGGGAACCGGTGAAGAAGCCTTCAAACCTACTGGCCAGTAACATGAGATTCTTTACTGCTCATTCAGGGCAGAAACAAATTGCTTCCCAGGTGCCTAAATATAATAATTACTCTTTCTGGGGGATGCTGCTGAAAGCCATGGAGGCATGTTGACAAGATTACAGATTATGTCCATAGAAAGGGTAGAAAAGAGAAGAGGAGGCACCCGGTCATGAGACGTCCTCAGTGACTACACACGAACTGCTCTCTTCTGCATAATTTGCAGATTCATCATTTTTAAAATGTTTCTTACAGACAAAATTCAGGAAGGCCCAAGGAACTCTTCACAGGAGTCTCAGGTTGGGGGTTTTTTTTGGTCATCAGTTCCTCTTTCACGGGAAAAGTTAGGAAATAAGGATCCCCTTGGGATTCCACCATGAATTGTAAAAGTATATGGAGAAATGCTAAACATATTCATTTGTTTGTTATGGGTGAAAAATATCCAGGTTTTGTTAAAGTAGAAAAAACCCAAAACCAGTATTAAAAAACCCCACAACAGTTCATTTTATTTTTTCTGCCAAGGAAAACCAGAAATTTTCTGAGGTTGATTGTTTTTTGTATTGATATATATTAAGACAAACTGAAGCATTTCCAGCACTGGTGCAGAACAATTTAGCCTTCAAAATCACACAGAAACTAAAAAGGTACCTTGGGTTTATGCCTTTTGTTTTCCTGTTTATTAGAAGTTTTCAGTTTTAGTCAGATACCAAGGCTGCATAGCAATGAAGACTACCTGCATGAAATAGAGTTACTGATATTTACAGCAGGGAGGAGCACAGTAGCAAAATTCAAATCTCCTCTGAGGAGTTCAGTTCTTTGTTAGGACTTCGGTGCTGGGCCATGACTAGTTACAGAGAAAGTAGACCTCATCACTCTAATGACTGTTTCCATTTAGTTCTTTTACACAACACTCAACAACACCAAAAAAAAAA